>MU158738.1:846747-990903 GCA_015888305.1 Antheraea pernyi | reverse complement strand
TACATAGGAACCTAGAGATGCCTTCTATCTGGGCGTACGTAAAATCACTTACGATTAGTTATTTTGAAAAAGCCGCGAATCATCCCAGTCCGTTAGTGGTATCCGCCGCAAAATACGAACCCGTACCAAACGCTGCGCGTAGTAAAAGACGTCCGCGACATATTTTTACCGACCCTCCCGATGAAATAACGGCAGTGAACGATCAGTACCAGCCTCTGGGATGATTCGCGGCTTTTTCAAAATAAGTAATCGTAAGTGATTTTACGTACGCCCAGATAGAAGGCATCTCTAGGTCCCTATGTAGATCAACTCTCCGGACGTACCACGGGGCATCGGTCACTTTACGTAAAACGCGGTTTTGAAGAACCTGCAACTTATGAAAATTATCTTTCGACATATGCGCAAAAACGGGACTGCTATATGTCATCACGGGACGGATACACGTCTTATACAAAGTGAGCTTGTGTCTGAGGGACATCTTACTCCTATGACAAAGCAACGGATGGAGGCGACCCAAAACCATAGCGGCTTTGTTTCGTACTCTATCTATATGTGACTCGAAATTTAAATGTTTATCTAATGTAACACCGAGATATTTGACCTCGTCGGCCCAAGGTATATCGGTTCCGTATAGCCTGATGGGCTCGAGGTTATTATTACGTCGTAAAGGATCGAAGAGTATCGCGGCGCTCTTATCAGGATTAATTTCTATGTGCCTATCGAGTACGTTAATAACATTATAAGAAATACTGATGGTGTAGTGTTTATTTCTTTAAATTCTGAAGGATATGAGATCGTATCCCATAAAGAATTAGTTAATTATCTTTAAAAAAAACGTCATATTTTTTTTTGTTCGAACTGATTACGCTATTCACCTAGCACGGTCTTAACAGCTTCACCGGACGACCGTCACATTTACAACCTTGAACCTTCTTTATCGTTCGCCATTTAAGAAGTATTATAACTCTAAGGTGAAGATATTTCATCTAGCACTTATTTACGTGTTTCATCAGAGGGCACTCGTAAACCAATAACTTTTTACTTTAGGCTTAAAGTAATTACCTTTGCCTTACCTAAATCACAATAAAAAAACACGAATGAAAGATAGATTATTAAACTCCTTGTGTTATAAAAAAACTGGCATGAATTATTCAATCAGACTTAAGAGAATTATAATTTCTTATGACTTTGTATTTCTTGTCGATTCCTCTGAGTGGAAGGGATGTTTTCTTATCGGTTGGAAAGAATAACACTTTCAGCTTCTCGAGGCCTTGAATGTTAATTGAATAACATTTATTTAATTGCTTGAATATTCAAATTACTTATGTATACCTTTTTTTATTGTAGCAAGGCAAAATGACTGCACTGTGCCTGATGGTACAGTACAATCCAAAAACAATGGCGACCACCGAGTGACACACTATCCATCGCCGGTCGCCGCTGTTATGCCAGCTTGCGAAAAGCTGGATATGCACAAGCTGATCCCGAAACGCGACCCGCAGAAGCGAATCACTATGACGGGCTTTTTCGCCATATACATGGTGGTTGCGACCCAGTCGGGCTGTAAAACCCTACCAATCCGCTGTTGCCATGGCCTCGTTCGTTATTTAGCAGGGTGAGTAGGTGAGGTTGGCTTGGGTGTCTCAAGTCTTATGAGGTTATTCGACACCCCTTACATCTCTTATATGACTACATTAAAGTGTGAAGAAAATAGTTCGTATACACATCTAACTCGCCACTAGATGACGTTAGACTATGATTGATTTTTAATAAGTTTTATATTGTAATCTAGTACGAATTCGCGAGCGGTTACTAGTAATATACATGCGAAAGTAACTGTATGTCTGTTTGTTACCTGATAATAATTATACTTTTGAATCAACCTCAACTAAATTTGGCGTAGAAGTAACGTGGAACTCGGAAAACGACATGCTATTTTTCATTTGGAATATACTGAAAAACACGCAGACGAAGTCGCGAGAAAAGCTAGTTCAAATGTATATTAAATTATGATTTCATGAATAAATACAAGTGTTTTCCGTAAAACAGTACTGTGAACCTTTAAATAGAGTATTATGCGTTATGGCAGTGACTAAAGATCGCCCAAGGCAACCGTGACAAACTTAGTTACTTAAATATTGTGACGTATTAACACATATGTATAAATTGGTGTTAAGTAATTCAACAATATGTTAATGAAAATATCAACAAGGTAGGATAAGAAGTATAAATATCGGTGAAATGGTTAAAAACAAAATTTTCAATGTTAATAACCCAAAACAAACAAACGGAGACGTAATTTTTTAAACAACATTCCATACGAATTATGAAGAAAAAACTCGAATCAATGTCAAACACGGCTGTTTATCGATCAGAACGCTGGATGAGTCAGAAACATTACCAAATACACAACCCGTCGCGTCTCGACAGACGAGAAAAAAGTTTCAACATACGGACTCACTAATAACACTTCGATAAACTAACAATAAAGACACATATTTCATTAAACTATATAATAATAATAATTACGATGATATTTGATACACACGAAATCCTTGACCCCGTTCCGAACAACTTTTCGCCGGTCAAGCACGGACGAGTATCCGAACGCACTTTGCTAGAGAAAAAAAAACACGCGCCCGCCAAATAGCACTGAATTAAAAAATACGAATTTCGAATACGTTCTCTATAGCACCGAAGCGTTCGTTAGCGCGTCAGGATGCGGACTGAGACCACGCGTGATTCATCCCGCTTGAAGGAAAAATAATATAAAAATATGGAGTAATAATATATGTTTTTATCCGTCTCACACGGCAAAACTCGTCGGACTAAAACACTCGGTTTGTGGGCACGAGAGCATAACCGCCGGCGGCCGTCTACCAACGGTTACGAATCCTACATCTTGTTATTGGATTTCGCTCGAGCTCTGCTAACTGTACGTCTCGATACGGGGCCTGCACAATCTGTGCATGTGCGTACATAATGCGCTTCAACGTTTCTGTTCGTGTGTACACAGATACTTAAATTACCTTATTCGTATTTCAAATTATCAAATTAAAGAATAACTGTAAATGAAAACTTGCTTATTAATTATATAATTTGCCGGTTTCGACTCTTTAGTATTCAATGTTAATTGTTTTTAATACATTTTTATATACAATTTCTGAAGACGTTCGTTCTTTTAAGATAGTTTGAGCTTTTGCAGTGTTAACTGTACGTGGTTTAAATAGTTGTAGAGGTGTTTGTCCAACAATCACGATTAAACGGCATGCCGAATTCGAATATGATTTGCTATAAAATTGGTTTATTTCGTAGATTAGATAAAGTTAACTTTTTAAAAATGTAGACCAAACTTTATTTAAGTACCATTATTAATGAAGACGTCGAACGCACTTCTTCGGTCGTGAAAAAAAAAGGAAAACACTTTATACATTTATCAGGAGTAAGGATAATGATATATGAATTTAAATCTGTATGTATATACGGGCCCGGCGGACGCCACCTACCGGTTCCATTTATGAATCTAAACCATTCTCGGATACTGTGAAACACGGACATAAGATTTCATCAAAATCGGTCCAGCCGTTTAGGAGGTGCTCAGTGCCATACACACGTACAGAAGTAATGTATATATAATGAAGATAATAAGAATGTAAATCCAACTTGTCTCTACTTTTCACATTTTTGTAAAAAAAAATGTTGCAGATGTCTAGGAATAAGTTATAGAATTTTTAGTTTTCAATCATTTTTAGAAATGTCTGTCTGTCTGTTTGATATGCACATCGCAATGCTAAAGTACTACCTACGCTCACAGTAAAAACTATATTGGGGGATTTCTGTTAACGTATTGCTTATGTTAAATACATATATAAGGGATCAAAGGGAGTAAGGGTGATGCCGAGTTCATTTGTTAGAAACAAAAAATCGAGGCAGTCATAAGGACTACCGATAGAAGTGAAAATCAAAACAATGGACTTTAAACTGTATTGTCTTTTTAATCTTTAAATTAATTATAGTGTGCATTATGTAAATTTCATAATTTGTAAAATGAAATTCTTATCATTAGCCTCTCTTTTGTATGTATCGGCACTCCGGATAATAATTATTACTTTTTTTACAAATTATTGATTCCTCAAACATATGATGGACTGGATATATAGATAATATCAATATTACACGCAGGCCGCAATACTGACATCGTCGCTAGTCTGACACAAGCGATTACGCTTGCGTATTAAAGTCACAAGCATGTCGGGGGTATCGGTGACGCGAATCCGTGATTTTTTTTACTAACAAAAATCGCTTAAAGCGACTAAAGAGGATTTCACTTCAAAATATGTATTTCACTAAACCATTTATCATCCACCCATCTAAAGTATATTATAGAATTGATAGTTTATCTGAATTTGAAACGTAGCGTTTGTAACGTATGTAATGTCTATAGTGGGGGAATTCCCGTCGCATCTGGAAACCCCAATTGATGGAATTTAGGGGCGTTAATATTGTTTTTACTCCTATTTCGAAAAGTCGTACATTCTGAAATGACTATGAAGGTACGCTTTCAAACACAGTGACTGGAACATAGGTGTTCTTTGTTATTTAATCCTTGGATTGTAACAGAATATTTATTGGCATTATTGGTAAGATGCGAATATGTCGCATGTACTTGTATTCCGACATCATTTTCTTATCCTTATCCCACCTAAGTACAGTCGGCACAACATGTTTTCCTTTTCCACTCTTCCCTGTCAAATGTCATCACAGTATTCAAACCTTTTAGCCACATCATTTTTCACACATCCATCCATACCTTTTCCCGTCCTCCTTTACTCCTATATCCGTCCACCATCATAAGCAAAACTTGCCTAGTTACATGACTTTCATCTCTTCTCATAATATGCCCGTAACCTTACCTATTGCTCCTCAACTTCTCTGTCACTGGTGCTTTTTTCAAACTTCCTTTAATATACCCTTTCTTAATCTTATCCATTCTAGTTACACCACACATCCATCTTAACATTCACATCTCTGCCATATGTAGTCTTTTCTCATCCGTCTCTTTCGTAGCCCAGCATTAGGATACATATATCACGACTGGTCTAATTATAGTAGTCCGGTGAAGCTGTTAAGACCTTGCTAGGTCAATAGCGTAGTCAGTTCGAGAAAAAAAAAGTCTAATTATAGTTGTATACAGCTTCCGCTTGAGTTTCAATGACATTCTGGGCCACAAACAGTTACGACAGTGGTATTAAATTGTCAACTCATTTCCTAGGTTTATTATGACCATCTTCTGCCATATCGTCATTCAAAATTAGACGAGATAGTGTCAAAACCCTAACCTATGCAGATTAAAGAAGCCCTTGTTAAGCAAAACATGACGCACAACACCCGGCGGCTCAATATTAACAGTGGTAATTACTATCCAACCCGGGATCTATTTCTGTAACATGTACTCATGAACTAAGGAGCATTATTTGTCACTGGAAATTTATGCGAAACAAATGCCTAATATGGTGTTTAACTTCGATTATAGTTTTTTGGTGGGATTTTTTCTGATATGTAATGGCTTTTTATATTTCATTCATAATATTAGGTTATTTAACTCCATATTTTGTAATATTGGTGGTGTTTTACGTAATATAGTTCGGTTATTGTGCACAAACCTAGAGAGGGGCTGGCTCTCAAATGTAGTTTCCGGAACACATCTATAGCTGTTTGTCAGATTTTTAACTTGAAAGTGGTAGTTAGCTAGGAAGGCTTAGAAAAACCACTTTACGTTTCATCACGATACGTTCCTTCACCGAAAATTCCGGGTAATTTGTAAAGATTCAAACCTTTTTTTTTATATCATAGGAGGCATATGGACTGGTGGTTCACCTGATGTTAAGTGATCACCACCTTCCATAGACACTTGTAACACCAGGGAAGTCGCAAGTGCGCTGCCAACCTGTCTTGAGGGAGAAGAAGAAGAAGAAGGGTAAGAGAAGGGAAAGTGGGCCTCTGGCGCTCTCACTGACCGAACGAAACGCAACAATGCGAGTACTGTTACTTCACGTCGGTTTTCTGTGAGAAGGGTGGTACTACCCCGGACGAGCCAACCCATTCATGCTGAAACCAATAACAGCCTCAGCGTAGCTCTACCACCTACCTTCATCAATGGTCGAAGTATCTCAACAAGTTAACTAATGAGACATAATCGCTTCACATATACTACATTTCTTTGTTACTCTGTGTACGGGGTGTGCTTACGCAGCCGCGTGCTTTACTTCAAACAACGTCATTTTTATATTTATAAATTGCATTCATTTGCAATGAAAATCATTTAACTTGGTAACATTTTTACATACGTCACAGGATTCTAATTTTGTCTCATGTTTCGTTAAATAAAGTGTTTACACACTAAAACTGGTTAATTTTAATACATGACCAGAGGTGGAATTAAAATATACCTAGTGGTCATCATGTAGTTGATTCGACCATTTTTTTTACTTCTATAGTATTGAGGTTTTTTGTCAAATCAAATATACTTTATTTAATTTAGACACTGAGTAGGTATTTATGAACGTCAAAACTACCACCGGTTCAGACAAGCAACTCACACAACGAGAAGAACCGGCCAAGAAACAGGATCTGGTTGTTCTTTTCATCATAAATGGGATATTTTACGAACATACATAGTTTCAAATATAGATAATTACATTCGTTTTTGGTGAATGCACAGAGAGAGTTGTCATTTCTAAGTCACCATCGTTCACATAACGATCCACTCTATAATGGCCTTTAGAAATTAAACCAGGCCTGGCATGGTACTTAAACTCGCAATCGGACAAATCGATAATGTGCTTAAATAACGAAAAAACTGTTACTGATTTTGGTGAGCCTGAAAAAAAAGTATGACCAAACTATCAGATTTGCCCAATAACATTCTCAAGACACTATTTGAGCTGTCATACAATCGATCCATCGGGGAGTTTGCTTTTTTACGAATTATTGCGTAAAAATAATCCACACGAGCATCAATAAACATGCCCGATGCAGTATAATATCGAGGCAGCCTCAACAATGCCCTGAAGACATTGTATACGCAATAAAAGCCATTTAGGTCTAGTGGTTAGACCAGTGGAATATAAAGCCAATATCCACAGGTCCGAAGAACCCCGGCATATACCAATTATTTTTTCCAGAATTCGCGTACATTTACTGATTTCAAATGAACCTGAGAAATGTTCTTATAGTACTTACTGTATGTGGGAAACAAACAACTGTGGATTTCTCAGATTTTGTAATCGCCCATACGTCTTGGGCTGGCGTGGTGATTATGTCCTTCCTTGAGGAAGAAGCCTATGGCTTTGCAGTTGCTCTCTTACAGGCTGATGATGATGGTTATACGCAATGGTTTGTACGCAAGCAGAGTATGTCACGTCCAGATATTGCAGGTATATAAATTCTAACAATAGGCATTAAATAGTGTTATTATCATAGAGTTGGTACTTATGCAACAGGTTTCTTTTTTTAATAATGACTTAAATAAGCTTTAGTCGTATATTTATATCACATGACACATAACATGACATGGCGATTTGTATATAACTTTCCATTTACCCATTCATGAGTTTTATATAATTACTAGCTGTAACACGCGGCTCCGCATGCGCTTTTTTAAAATCTATTAAAGAAATGTAAAATTTTAATTGGTGTGTACATAAATACTTTTTCAAAAGCATTCGTAACTACGACACGCACGCCATCTACTGTAATATGTAACGTGTACATTAAATATACGAATATCGAATGGGATGGGATTTATCATCAGCAACATTCCTGAAACTTTAACCTACTATATACCCCACCCTTAATACTCACTAACACTATATAAGAAATGCTATACATTATAGAACAATATGTGTTAAATCTTTTATTATATAGATATAATATTCCCACGTGTTCGATATAATTGTGTCATTCTTATACGTTGCTATAATCACCGGGTTATGTGTGCGCAAACGCGGTAAATTAAACAAAATGGCCGTCAAATTGACCAGGAAGAAAAAAGAAAATATAATTCAAATGACATTATATATGAATTTCAATGATGTATATTTATTCTTGGAGTCCAGTACAGTGCACGTCTTACGTGCTTCTTTACAGTACACAAATTATTTTTGATCAATTTCACACGGACGAATGTGCAGGTAACAGCTCATCACTACATAGTTTAAAACAAAGTCCTCTGGTCTGTCTGTTTATCTGTTCGCGATAGACTCAAAAACTACAGAAAAGATTTTCATGCCGTTTTGAAAAGTAGATAGAATGATTCATGGGGAAGGCTTAGGTATAAATTGTCAAGATTTTCTTTTTATTATCAGGGCGTGACAACGTCTGTAGAGCCCGCTAGTTTAAAATAAATTAGCTCATTAGTTAGTTATCTACCTATAAAAATCTCGTGAAAATCGGTCTAATCGATTTGGAGATAGCACTGCAAACGAAGTCTTGGCTAACAAAATAAAATAGTCTAAGTTACTTCTTATATTGTGAGTTATCTGCCAGTAAAACTCCCGTGAAAATCATTTCAAGTATTTCGGATATTCCACTACGGCCGATGGCGAATAAAAAACCTAATTTACTTTTTATGAGGTCTGCTATCTACCAGTTTACATCTCGTGAAAATCGGTCCACGCATTTTGGAAGTAGCAATGCGAACGAAGCCACGGATAAATAAAATAGAATATATCAACCGCTATCATTTGGGTTATCTGCCAGTAAAATAAAAATAAAATGTTATTTGTATTAATATCCATTCACCAAAAAGTTATTTTAATTTTACGTATACACACTGTATTTTTATAATACGTTATAGATAAAAAAATTGGAAACAACATTAACGTAAATCAACTTTTTGAATACGAAAATAAATTAAATTTTGAAAATGTTTGCTATAGAAAGTTACCACGTTACCATGGAAACGTATATAATACTAACGTTAACACGCAGCTAAAAGGAAAAAACAGCCCGATTTTGAAACATTCTTCATTGATGCTCCGCTCCTATTGGTCTTAGCGTAATGATATATAGCCTAAAGCCTTCCTCGGTAAATAGCTATCTAAAACCGAAAGATTTCCTGAAATCGGTAGTTCCTGAGATTAGCTCGTTCAACCAAACAAACAGACTCTTCAGCTTTATATAATAGTATAGATTTGATTTCTAGAATTCCGTAGAAAATTAGAAAAGGAACCATATCGGACGCTCTTAGAACCACAATAGATTACTGTTTGAAATATTCACAGAATATCTGTTATTACTATTGTTAGATTTAATAATAGAACACTTTAATTTTGTTTTTTTTTTTATATCATAGGAGGCAAACGAACAGACGGGTCACCTGTTGTTAAGTGATTACCACCGTCCATATACACTAACAACACCAGAGGAGTCGCAAGTGTGTGGGGTGGGAGGGGTGAGGGGAGGTGGCCCTCCGGCGCTCTCACTGGCCGAACGAAACGCGACAATGCACACTATTATAATACTTCACGTGGGTGTTTCTGTGGGTCGGGTGGTAGTACCCCGGGCGAGCCGACCCATTCATGCTGAAACCAGTAATAGCTTCAGCGTGACTCTACTACAACTTAATATTTTCTTAACATATAAAAATCCAATGTTTGTTAACGATGACCTCCGAAACTATTTAACTGATCTTTCTTCATGCAACGTATGTATAATTTGGTCCAACTTGAGAGTTAGGATAATTTATATTTCGATTAATGACTTAAATATTTTTTAATTACAAATTCAATTATTGACAATGTTGAGTATTGTTATTAATTGTAAGTTTTAAGTTTTCGGCGGGATCTTGGAATATCATTTAGAATGAATATTTTATTCATAATCTTGTGTTATATTGTGCTATATTGTGTAATATTGGTGGCGTTTTATGTAATATATAGTTTGTTATTGTGCAGAAGTGAAATAAATGGAAAATAACACCACAGAGCATGGATTCTGAGTTGCCACCAAAACTCCCTGGAAAGTTATAATAAGAGGGCCACAAACTTGTTAGTTCATTGAAATGATCACAAGAAAAATGTAATATGATCATCTACTTCATAATGGCAGTAATAAGCTTCTAGAAGATTATCTGCCAAAATTCAAATAAAAAAAAATGTAAGTTTTATCACCCTCGCACAGATGGCGCTTTAAATTAGTTTGTTGATAGAAAACTGTTATAAATAACCAACTGTTATAAATATCCCATAGATGGCGCCACGTTTTAATATTAAAATAACTTATTATCTTTTTAATTGGACATGTAATAACCGAACCACAGTAACGCATGGCCGGGTCATAAATATAAATATATAAAAGGGATTTTTGGCCGAATTTTATTCTGTCGTGTAGAGACTTTTATATATAATAAATAATAAACAAATCCCATGCAGGAAATTTCCTTTTTTGCTTTCAAGTAAAATAATTAATAAATATAAGCGTTACACTTAGTGTAATTTAATGAAATATATACAAATAAATAATAACGATAAATCATCAATACAACCCGGTGGAGTGTGAATCGGACTTACGTCAAGTATCCCGTATTAATTTTAATGAAACATCGATAAATGTTACTTGAAGGTGTGCTTTATGATTTACTTGAAGAGGTTTTATCATGAACGCAGTAGTTTGGTGCGTGTTCATACAAACAGACGGACAAACATTACTAAAATTAAAAATAACAACTTTTTATTTTATCTTGTGGAACGAAACACGAGTCCGCGATTCACACTTACCCGTCTTTTTTTATCTCAAAACACCTACGTGAGTTAGCTCTCCGACGTAGTTTTTTATAATCTCTCACGCAGACATTCGATTACAAAGTATAACCTGATAAACAAACAACTGGTATACCTACATACATAGAATATTTTATAACTCCCACATATAAATAGACACTTTAATGACAGATACAATTTTTTTTTCTGACGTATCTTCATAATATATATTATATTATTGTTATCTGTATACATTTTTGATTTTATTTTTTTGTAAATGATAGCAAGATAAAAGCTGTATCTTGTATAATACAAATATTGTAGGTCGGGGAGGCAAGGAACCTGAAATATTACGAATTTATAGACAAAGGCTTCGATAATCGATGGTATATCTAAAAAATATTTCCAAAATTGGTTTTAGTGCAAAGTCGAGGTAGTCATAAGGACTGCCGACAGAAGTGAATACTCAAAACAATGAAATAATTGTTCCCTTTTGAATTTTTAAACGCATTCCGAACAATAATTATATACATGTTTATATAATTTATTGATTAATCAAATATATGATGAGCTGCACGATCCCAATAAAAAACATCAATATTTGACGTAAACAGGCCGCTATACTACGCGTCGTTAGTGTACGTCCAGAGTGGACGCTATAATCGAGCGTCGAGCGTAGCGTCGCGTCCGGCGTTCATTTCAACAGTGGCGCGCGAGCGTCGCTCTTGGACGCTAGACGCCCCGCTGGACGCACCGCCGAACACAAATGCATTCAGGCCGTACACTTAGTCTGACGCTAGCCGCGCATGCGTAATACGCTCGGTCACATGTCTTGACGCGAAATCGTAACTTCTCCTGCCACATATATCGCTCACAACTCCCAAAGAACTTACATAAAAAAATCGGTTGAGACACAAAGGGGCAAGATGTTCTTAACTGTTTATATATATGTATATGTATATATCTATACTAATATATAAAGCTGAAGAGTTTGTTTGTTTGTTTGTTTGGTTGAACGCTATGATCTCAGGAACTACCAGTCCGATTTGAGAAAGTCTTTCGGTTTTAGATAGCTCATTTATCGAGGAAGGCTATAGGCTATATATCATCACGCTAAGACCAATAGAAGCAGAGCACCAATGAAGAATGTTTCAAAATCGGGCACTTTTTTTGCTTTTGAGCGATTACGTTATTATTATATACGTTGCCATGGTAACGTGTTAAGTAGTAGTAATAATATTCGTCCAATAGCACAGGCGAAGGAATTAATCCATACTGCCAATTCTGAAGTTATGTGGTAAGTATCAAAGCTAACATTTTCAAAGTTTATTTTATTTTCTTATTCAAATAGTTCATAGGCGAAGGAATTCATCCATACTGCCAATTCTAAAGTTATGTGGTAAGTATCAAAGCTAACATTTTCGAAGTTTATTTTGTTTTCCTATTCAAATAAAACTTAACGATTTAACAACATCATAAAATGTTGCTTACACGTTGCCAGGGATATAAAGAAGCACATAGAGTATCTTTAATTCAGAAAGAGAGTACAGTTTCCGAACGTTAGGTCATATCTGCGTTAACTCGAGCACGCCGCGGCCAAAAGTTACTAATCTACAACCTATGTGCTACTTTTTATTTATTTACAATTGTGGATAATGCAACAGTCGATAGTCAGATGAATAATACAATAATAATAATGAGAAGGATCATACTAGACTACAACGTAAATCTACAATGCTTTATTAACGCTCTTCTTATACATAGGTTATATTACTCTAAAGTTTCATCAAAACAGGTTCAGTTTAATTAGACATAAGATAACAAATATCCACCCATTTTCACAAACTTTTTCTTTGCTAAGATTAATAGAATAAATTATCACAGTTTTTCAATTCAAGTTATTATCTGAAACATATCCAGGAAAAAATATTCATAAAGGTTTGTGACAAATTACGTAGCTGGTTGGATATATGAATTATTCAAAATGTGATTAAGTTGGCAACACAGCGGTATATTATTTAAATGAGGATTGAGTATCATCAATCTTTCCATTAGCATCGGTTCACATAGAATATATATTATAGATATATATTTTTTGTAATGAACAACACTCTATAATAGTTCTTATTATTGTTATTTGTATACGGATGTTGTCAATTTAAATTCTTTGATGCAAAAGAAAGGGTGTGACAGACTAAGTGTAACTGGTCGATGAAATGGTACCACGCATGTCGTGATAAACCATATACTGTAACTCTTTTCCAGAAAGCCGGTAATGACGAAGAAGATACATTTTGTATCTTCTGGAATTTCTTGTATCACTGCTTACTCAAAAATAGAACGCCATCTCTTTGTGGTGCTACAGATTAAAAAAATAAATGAATATTTAATTCCCTTACTCATGCTAATTGTGTATATCGCAAATTTTAGTTTTAACTAGCGCAAGTATATAGTGGTCATGTATTGAAAAAAATCTTTATGCCTTATTCATTACCGAATCTTAATTATTGATAACTAAGATCTTACAAACTTTATTCGACTGTCGAATAATATAATTCATTCCAAAACTTTGGATATCAAAATCCTATCTTTATTACGCTATTGATGAGTTGATAGAAATTATTTTTAATGGCATTTTAACATTGTTATACTTAAAATTTCGTTATAATTCTAGATAATTTCCATTAGAAATTTAATAAAGAAGTAATTAACCGAGCGCTACTTTAGAATTAACTATAATGGTTTAATTATTATTATCACTTGAATTTTACACGAGCGAAGTGATAGCTAGAGAATTAAATATATGTATATATATATATATTTATTAGAAATAGGCGAAGATAAAACAGTTCAGTAGGTTTTCTCTTCTGTTTCTCAGCCGGTTTTATATTATTATTATACTTACCGACGAACTTTAATGTTACTAATAAAAGAAATGTGGTTTCATTTTAACTGAATCTAAGAATAAAAAAGTTCTAAATTCTACTGTATTGTTTTAAATGTATGTTACCTAAGAATTGCCTGATTTATAAAGCGATTTGGAAAATTCATTTTACCGGAAAGTGAATATTTTCAAGGTGGGCCAATTTCAATGTCATTGGTCCTTGGTATTTCGATGATAAACTAGAAGACTTGTTAAGGAATTGTCTAGTCATTACGATACTGGTAGGTTTAGGGACAATCCAAGACTACCTGACTATGGTCAACAACGTTTTGGTTAATTTTTAAAATAGGTTTTATTTTTTGTTAAAATTTTCTTTTTTATGTATGTTTTTATATCATACTTGACACTCCTTACGTCTATGATGTATATCTAATATATAAAAATCTCGTGTCACGGCGTTAGTGTTCAAACTCCTCCAAAACGGATCGAGCGATTTTTATGAAATTTTAAATGTATATTTGGGAGGTATGAGAATAGGCTTTTATTTTATTGGTTTCAGCATGAATAGGTCGGCTCGCACGGGGTAGTACCACCCTCTCATAGAAAACCGATAGAGAACACTCTGTCTGAGTGTGCTGCGTGGGAGGAGCAACGTCACACTCTGGCTGCGGCGGTAGGGCAAGATCTGTCACTGCCGAGCGTGGTTGCGGCCATGCTCGGCAGTGAGGAAGTGTGGAACGCAATGGCTATATATATATATATATAAAGGTATATTATACTAGCTGTGACCACGGTTCCGCACGCGTTTACTAATATTTTATTATTTTACACTTTATCGGTGTTATTACAAAAAAGTTAAATACGTATTGAATACTTGCTTTAAAAGGGTTCGTAATAAATGCACCGCGCTCGCCAGAGGCAAGTTCACGTTATCCTTTTTCGCAAGTCTAACATAACGTAACCAAAGCGAGACAAAAGAGCAAGAATGTGAACATTCAGCGACCGCGGTACATTTAATAGGAGACCTTTTTAAAACAAGTATTCAATACGTATTTAACTTTTTTGTAATAACACCGCATAGGTTTTAGTATTTGACCATAATCTCATTTGATGATAAAAGACAATGCAATTTAAAATTGTAAATACGTTAAATATACATCAACGGGTGCTTGGTAATTTTTTTTTAACTTACTGGTGGTAGCTAGCCAGGCGGACTAAGAAAAAGATTTACCACCATGTTATGATTTCATCACGTTGTTATCCTTTACCAAAAGTTTCGACTCAGTTGCTATGATTCGAACTTACGTCCATCGACGCGACTTCTTTTGGCGCGTTAGGGAAAAATAATGAGAGTAATTTTTTATGATGCGCGCGCACATCGTCACGCAAAACCGACACCCTGAAGTTAGCTATAGTCAACATTTTAGCTTTTCAAAAAAAGTTACCAACAAAGTAAAAGTAAGGACATTTTGGGGTTAGTTGACGGTACCTATGTATTATTTATTTACATCATAAACTAAATAAATAAATTTTCAAATTCTTATTTAATGTGTAATCAGTTTATAAATATATTTAATAGATTTTTATCTTGTTACGCCAAAGAAGTATAACTTCTAACGCGTGTATATAAGTACAAACATTTTTTTTTTGTACAAAAATGTAATGGTACAGACACGTTAAATTTTTATTATTATTATACGTACAGCTATACTAAAGTTAATAATATGTGTAAATACTATACTTTTGCAAACAATAAAATTCCTCACCACATAAATTTACATATAACATTAATAACACTTGAAAAATATTTGAATTTCGTCGGTAAACTGTTCCGACGCTTCAAAAAGTGTGGAATTAAAATTCGGTCACCACAAACGTGTTTAAATACACTCAGTGACGTCAAACCTACTTACGACGCCGAAGAAGCTCTGGTAATCTTGTAAAACGTATATATAATCCGATTTCAGACATACCAATAACGCGTACTTCAGTGTTTTATCGATTTAAAATCGAGCAATGTACGAACGTTATATGTAATTAGACTTTGGTATATCCGTGATCAGTAAACTTCCAACACCGATTATCAAGAAATTTGGAAAAAATGACTTTTGATCGAAGTTTCGCTAAGAGAACGCGTTCTTAATACACGTCGAGGCTGTTATAACGTCGTGTACTACCACCGATTTACCGGAATTTTACCGGAACAAACTGACGAACTTAAGCTTTACATTAATGTATTTATAAACAATTTTTTTATAATCTTACTTTATAATTTGTAAAAAAATATATTTTTTAGCGAACTTATGATAATATGGAGACACCAAGAGTAATATTAGTACGGGTAAGACATACGATACAAGACAATTTAAAACCGTTTATTTGTCGTTTCGATATTTACATGTCATCAAAATCATAGAAACTTGATGAGAATCTTCCCACGAAAAAAAAATGTACATAAAACACCTAACCAATTTAAATAATTACCTAATTATTCAATAAATAATATAAGAATTGTTTATAATAAAGTCACAGATAACTTTTTTTTTTTTAATAAAGATCAAAATGAGGCTAAGATTATATACATTTTTAAGGTATATAATTTTCCATAGTACCTTATTTTGACATATATCATAAGCTTTAGCCGGCATTAGCTATGTTATGAATTACCCTAAAAGTCCTTCTGCGGCTTGATTGCTTTTCCCCAGTTGATATAAATATAATATACATGTATTACGCATATATAGTTTCCAGAATAAATTCTCTAAACAGCAGTAATTTAGGTGATCGAGCCACGCTAAAGCTATTACTGGTTTCAACATCAATGGTTCGGCTCGCCCGGGTTACTTCCACCCTCTCACAGAAAACCGACGTGAAGTAACAGTGCTTGCATTGTTGCGTTGCGTTCGGTCAGTGAGAGCGCCGGAGGACCACCTCCCCTCCCTTAAACACAGATTAGCAACGCACTTGCGACATCCCCTGGTGTTGCTAGTGTCTATGGACGGTGGTGATCACTAAATCAGGTGACCCACCTGTTCGTTTACCTCCTATGATATAAAAAAAAAGTGAAAACTGCATCAAAATATAGTATTTTAAAAGAATTAAGGGAACAGGCAGACAGACGCGAAAAGCGTCTTTATTTTATTCAATTGATTGACTTGTGCTCTTATCATTTGCGAAGAAGCTTTTACTAAATTCGGTTTGTTTCAGAGAAGCAATATTTCAATTCAAGATGGCACCAAAGTTATAAGTGCTTGCATATGACGATGAGTACGCGATACCAAAAAAAATGAAGGAAGGGAATTATGGTACGATTCGTTACTCCGTAAAATGAATTAAAAAAATTAGCACTATCATTAGCTATTTCATATATCATTATTATCACCATCATAATAGTTAATAAGTCCTTTATATACATTATAATAGACTCGTACTCTATAAGAGTTAATATAACGAACATTAAAAAAAACTATCACTAAATATTATAAGACATAGTCCTACGCCTCGTCTGTCTGTCTGTCTGTTCGCGATAAACTCAAAAACTACTACATAGATAAAGTTTCAGGTATACAATTTGTCTAGATTTTGTGTAAATTGGTTGAAATAGAACGATAACTGTTGAAAGTGTCGGAAAAAGTCAAGCCGCCTGGGAGCTTTCATCGAAAACGCTTCCTAATCCTTTAAGATATAAAAAGCAATTAAGACAATAAACGACGCAGAGGAAGTCGCGGGTATCAGGTAGTATGAATATAGATAATATTAAAAATAGTTACCCGATGCGATGAAGGTAGGTGAGGGTGCCCGTGTGCAGGTGTCGGTCGATCGTCGCTCGATTCATCGCCCGATCGCTCGCCCGTGAACACTGAATCGTGCGATACAGATAGACCGCTTCCGTAAGCGCCATCCCTAATAAAAAACAAAAATCAATATAACATTTAACAAATTCAACCTTTAAAATAAAAGGAATTAAAATACACACATGGATAAAGTCGTAAAATTTTCGACAAAGATGAGCACAAAAATTATGTAATAGAACTGAGCTAATTTAATAAGTCTCTTTAATTTATATAATTATTACTACCAGACCCGGCCACGCGTTGCTGTGGCTCAGTTATTACATGTTAAATTAAAATTACGATAACCCTATTCTCAAAATTAAAATGTGGCGCCATCTATGAGATATCTATAACAATTGACCCTACAGTTTTCTGTCAACAAACTAATTAAAAGCGCCATCTGTTCGAGACTGGTGAAACTTACAATTAATATCAATAATCAACATTGACAATACTTTAAGTTGTAATTGAAAAATATTGAGGCCATTAATCGAAATATAATCCTATCTTTCAAGTAGATCCAAATTGTACATAAATGCCGACCTTCATGGAGATCGGATGAGTAGTGTCGGAGTTCATGGTGGACAAACATCGTGACACTGGATTTTTATATATAAAAACAAAGTCGTTACAGTTACACAGAGTTAAACCGAGAATAAGATAAAGAAATGAGACCAAAAGTAGATGTCGAAGCGAAACGATTAGTTGAAGACAGTCAGTTACTATACTGACTGGGTTGTTATCCGAACCGATGGTAGTTTTGACGTTCATAAGCCATCTCAAGACCTAAATTGAATGGAGAATTTTGATTTTTACCAATTGTTCCAATATTATCGATGTATTCACTGAAGAGGTGTGAATCAATAAAGACACCGTTTTATCTTTTGAATTGGTATTTATTTCATAGAATTAACTAATACGATTATTAACACAAATTCATACACGGACGTATTCTATGATCGGTTGGAGGGGGCTGCGGCCAGCAGCATCGGGCGTGTGCCTCGCAAGACACTACGCAGACAAATTGCTATGCACGCGCTATACTGAGTCGCTACAGATTGATTTGATTTTTACTATACACTGGTTTCATTACGATGTATTCGTTTATTACAAACTCGGGTTCATTCAAGGATTTCATACTCTGATCGCAAGGGAGTTTGAGCGCATTGAGCGATATTATTTTGTTTTACCAATCACTTTTCGATCACAAATAAACATCATCCGTGTTATTAGAAACAAGTTAAATACGTATTGAATACTTGTTTTAAAAGAGTTTGGGTACTTTCGTATTAAATGCACTGCGCTCGCCGACCGGTGCCGCGGCAATATCGCGTTATCCTCTTTCGCACGTCTAACCTAACCAAACTGAGATAAAAGAGCAGGATGTCGAACGTTCGTCGAGCGAAGTGCATGTAATACGAAAGTAGCCAAACTTTTATAAAGCAAGTACGTATTCAATACGTATTTAACTTTTTTGTAATAACACGGCATTTGTTTAAACCTGGTAGACTACAATTTAGACCACAATTTAAATAATTATGTGACCGAACTTAATAACAAGTTAAGCCTAGAGGAAATGGCACGAAATTATAGCTACTTGGGTACCACACTCTATTTAGAGGTTATGTTTGTACAAAATGTCCTTTCCACCATACGATAAGAAAATTTGGACTTATTTAGGCGATAAATAATTATAGTTCATTGCGTTGTACCGAGCGCGCCAATCAAACAATAACTATGCCAGGTCGAGGGGTTAACAATATTAATTTAACGCTGTTACTCAATGATGTCTTGATTCAATAATTTGCTTAAGTATTGGGGTATTGTACATAAGATATGACATACATATGGTTAGCATTTTAATGAATACTAGTGGGCACCCAGTGGTCGATATTCGACCATAGTTCATTGATTTTTTAAAGTTGAATGTAGAATGAAAAAGGGTAATTGGAACGTAAAAGTAAAATAATAAATAATAAATTAATAAAGTAAAATAATACAGTCGAGCATAGCAACCTCCTTCACAACCTTTTTTGAAATCCTTTATTGACAGTTGTCAAAATGTCTTTTTTATTTACATGTGTGTATATGTTGTGTAAAATTGAAGCAGTAGTGTGAGTAATGCGTATTTTAATTAGTTTAATGTACTTCTAATGCATTTTATATAAAATAAATAGCTTTCTGCACTTCTCCTTCATATAAACTTTAACTATATCAAGTTTCACGTTAATCCGTTCGCGCGTTTCTCTCAAAAAGGGATACAAAGTTTAGCCTTCACGTATTAATATATATGATGATATTTATTAATGTTAAATTTTGTTTCAGCGCTTCTGTACTTGTATTAACAAAGCCGGTAGCATTCATTTTATTATCACCCTATACGTCTCTTTTGCTAGAACGTTAAACGTCTCACTTATTGGACTTAATGTATCCTTAATACCAATTCATCTTAGTATAGCAATATAAGTATTCTTGAAAGCAATAAAATCGATAGCGCGAAGTTTACACAACACGGATTCGAAATAATACGTCAAGGATTTCACGACAGGCGTATAAATTATTCAAGTGAGTTTAAGGCGGGATCTTAAGGTTATAGTGCAGTTATTTTTAGTCATAAAGTTGTGTCATTTGATCGTATAATGTGTAAAAGGTGGCGCTATGCGTAATATTCTTGTGAAGCAAGTGAGGTTTATTATAGAGTAACTTCGACAATAACATTTAATAATATATCTCTGGAATTTTTTAACTAAAGTACCAGCAGAAGACGATTGTAGTTATCACAAGGCACTTAGTAATAATTACTAAATTGTTAATGCCTGTATTTTTAATAATGAGTACTATTTTCCAAAGTAGGAAAGTGAAGCATGAAGCGTTGGCGATGAAAGAAGACATCGTAATGAAGCCATAGAGTGTTGTTAGAGCTTTTTCCAAATTAGCTAGCAAGCTACCACTTTCAAGTTAAAAATCTTTCGCTAAATCCCTAGAGGTGTGTTCCGGTAGCCACATTTGAGACCAGTCTCCCTCTAATTTTAGCATGTTTACCATCTCAGACCAAATCGTCATTTAACATAAAAGTATAAAAAAGGGTTCCAGAAGAAACACTCATGAAAGTCAATATAAGAAAGGTCTGTATAGAAAATATTACTAACTTCCTCCTAGTCTGCCGATCGGCGTCAAGAAGTTCGCTCGTCGAGCTGCTCTTAGGGTCTGGTGATGCATCAGCTCGAGCGCCGCTACCTCGCCGTTTAAACATACGCCGCAGTCCCCGCAGGAACCGTCCTGTGCGACCCTCACCTGGAATATCAAATAGCAAAATTGAGACTAGACTAAGGTTCTCTACTCTAGAACCTCCCTATTATGTATTACTAGGGCTGCGAAATTGGTTATTATCCTGTCAAATTTTCCTCCACATTTATGACGTGAAGTCTCTTCAAACTCGGTAGCCTAACATAAGTTCTAAGGTTGTAGCAGTCCTTAGAAGACGGTAACATTGTTCAATCAGGAGATGAGCTATCTTGCTGTTTACTGCTTAATAATACAAAAAATATGATCAACATGAAACAGTAATCAAAATTTAAAATATTTTATTCAATTTAGGCCCTGAGAAGGCGCTTATGAAGGTCATAGCTACCACCGATTCGGACAAATAACTCAGTCATCGCAAAAAGAAGCGTCAAGAAACTCGATCTGGTTTATCTTTTCATGTTACATATTTGCGTCATTTACAGACGTCACCATCGTTCACATATTGATCCACCCTGTAATATATAGCCTTTAGACATTAAAACCCGCTTGACATGGTGCTTGAACTCACTATGTGGCAAATCGGTAATGTGTTTTAGTACTCTGTTATAAAATCTAACACTATTGCCTAAAAAACTGTTATTGGTTTTAGTTAACCTGAAATATGGAATAACCAATTTGTTATTGTTTCTTAGACCCATCTATCAAAGTTCTTGCAGACATGTATTAGATTATCAAGAATATATTGGGAGGGCAGAGTCGGTAACCGAGTGGTTTTAGTTGATAAAATGTGGTGGATATTATAAAAGTAAATACGTATACTGACCATGGTTATGTGTCTCTGTATGCGGAGGTCGGTATGGCGGCTCCAACGAGCCCTCGCGCACACACGACATAAGGCCCGCGCCGCCGCCGCCGCCCGACATCCGCCCGTACGCTGGAAACAATCAACGTACATCTCAACACTAGCTTATATTTGCGATTTTGCTTGTGTAACACATTAAATCTACACATTAAAATTAAAATCTACTACCTAAGTTTCATGCACCGAAGTAAAATAGGCATTAGCAAACAGAAAAAGAGAGAGACGTTGTCTTTTATATGATGTACAAAAATAGGTATATATTTATTTCGACATAACAAGATAGATATCAAATTTTTTTTATATCATAGGAGGCAAACGAACAGGTGGGTCACCTGATGTTAAGTGATCACCACCGTCCATAGACACTTGTGTGTTACAGTACAGGAGAGGAGTCGCAAGTGCGTTGCCAGCCTGTATTTGGGAGAAGGAGGAGTGAGTAAGAGGGGAGGGGGAGGGGAGTTGGGTATCCGGCGCTCTCACTGACCGAACGAAATTCAACAATGCAAGCACTGTTACTTCACGTCGGTTTTTTCTGAGAGGATGGTACTACCCCGGACGAGCCGACCCATTCATGCTGAAACTAGTAATAACTTCATGGTGGCTCTACCACCTAAATAATTGATCATAAATACAACAGGTTTTTAAATACTTTATGGGTTTTTTGGCGTTCGAGTACTGTAATGTATGCGGTATAGCATACATACGCTGTCTCGTGTGTTGTGTTGGTGATCAAATAACGTCATTGTCATGAGAGCCGCGGGCGCGTGTCAACGATTGTGATATATTTATTAAAACGTTAGCATTGTGGAACCAGTGTGGAGCACAAAGGATACCATACAACACATTCTCGTCTAATATTAAATGGCATAGCATGATAAACACGCCACAAATAGAGGGAACTGACTCTAAAGTGCAACTGCCGGAACATATCCACAGGTGCTTGGCGATAGATTCAACTCGAGGGTGGCAACTAGCCAGGCGGACTTAAAAAGAACCCCACTGCTATGTTATGATCTCATCACGATTTTTTCCTCCACCAGAAGTTCCGACTCCGGTGCAAAGGATTCGAAACGACGTCCAACGACGCTATGTCCAACCACGCTATCGACAAAATCTTTTTTTTTTCGAACTGACTATGCTATTGACCTAGCAAGGTCTTAACAGCTTCACCGGACTACTAAGGCGCCTGCTTGAGGTACTCAGCCGATTTTATTTGTCAACTAGCTCAAGGGTGCACGGCACACCTCGGCTTGGGCTGTTGTCTGATACATGCAATTCGCGACCTATCTGAGCTAACCTAAGCTAGATTCATACATATATGAGTTGTTGGATACGTATCGGATAATTTTCTAAACTATTTCAGTTTGATAAGGGAAAAAATAAACCCCTTCCACTTGCATGTGTATACGTGCACGTGTGTGGAGATGATATGTGTAATGTTGTCGCAGTGATGTAAGATTTTGTGTCACTGTATCGCACGAGCAGCGCATTCAAGGGCTCCTCGCCGAGGGAACGGACCTAGCGTTATCAACAAAATCATCATCGCTTAATATTGCAGAATCAATACGTCGTAGTTCGTAACGTAGCTTCAGTGTTTAACCAAGTATATTAAACCAATAACATTACCAACATTTATAAATACTCAAACAAAACAATAAAAAATTGTCTTCAGAGTTTATTTCAGAAATAATGACGTACCGACTATTGAACTGACAACCCCTCAACAATTGTTCCGTAACGACCTGACGCGTCGAGACAAACTGTGTTTTCCCAACATTTTCCCACGATAAGACAAAGTTTACGCTTTATTTCACACCCGAATGAGAATAACCTTAATTTGGTTTTTAAAATTTAGACACGGCACATTTTCAACTCGTATTATATCGTTTTTTACGCACTGCACCTCCATTAAACCAATATTATGATTCAATACGTGACCCATAAAGATTATAGCACCGTGTTTTATGTCAGTAGTGACTCAATATCCGTCTATAACGTGTCTATAAATGTGTGTGCCTGTTTACGAATATGAAATGTACAACAAATATGATTTTATATTTGCCATGATCAGTATTTAATCATTTTTATGTACGTTTTGAGGTGAAAACTTCTTTAGACGCATTGGGCGGTGGTTTTGTATCGAGATAAATTTATAATTTCGCGTCATGACATGCTACGTAACCATGACCGGCCGTATTGCGCTTGCCTGGCTTGCGTCAGACTAGCGACTTGTAGTATAAGGGCCTGCGTAACTGTAATTTTTATATTTTGGAGCTCATTATACGTTTGATTGATTAATAGACTTTATAAAACTATATATAACTAGCGGACCTGGCGGACGTTGTCCTGCCTCGATAATAAAAAAACTCTAAAAGTCAACCGCAACGCCGCCTACCGGGGTCCAATTGTGAATCTAAACCATTCTCGGATCCACTGGAACACGCGCACAGAGTTTTATTAAAATCAGTCCAGCCGTTTAGGAGGAGTTCAGTGACATACACACGCACAGAAGAAATATATATATATAAAGATTATTGCTCCGAGTGCCAATAGATATGAAAACCATACTAATGTTAATAAATTCAATAAACAAATTCTAACATTGAAACATTGTCATCGCCCTTTCCCTCCCCCTCCCCCCACACACAGGCTGGCAACGCACTTGCGACTTCCCTGGTGTTGCTAGTGTCTATGGACGGTGGTGATCACATAACATTGGGTGACCCACCTGTTCGTTTGCCTCCTTTTAACATAAAGAAACACTATTACTCATGAAAATTCAAAAGAGAACACATTTATTTCAACACAACACCTTCTTTCACCCTCATATTTAACACTATACTAGTTATAGATTTTTTATTCCTCTTTCTGGCATGCCCTTACCACTCCAACTTTTGGTTAACGGTAGAGCCACGCTGAAGCTATTACTGGTTTCAGCATGAATGTGTCGGCTCGCCCCCAGTACTACCACTCGACCCACAGAAACACCGACGTGAAGTAACAGTGCTTGCATTGTTGCGTTTCGTTCGGTCAGTGAGAGCGCCGGAGGCCTACACCCCCTCTCGCTCTCCCTCTCCTGCCCCCACAACACAGGTTGGCAACACACTTGCGACTCCCCTAGTGTTACAAGTGTCTATGGACGTTGGTGATCACTTAACATCAGGTGACCCGCCTTTTCATTTGCCTCCCATGAATGAAGAAAAAAAAACTACTCTTTAACTTCTCTGTTATTGGTATTACATTTTTACATTTTCTCATATAATATTCAAATAGTATCTAGTCTAGTTACACTACAACAGGCATATTAACATTTGTATCTCTAAAATTTACATAGATTAACTGACCCGGACACGCGTTTGTGTGGCTCAGTTATAGTGACGGCACTTATAAGATATCTGTAACAGTCCCTAGTCGGTCTTACAGTTGTCTGTCAACAAACTAATTAAATGGTGAAACTTATAAATAACAACAATAATCAACATTGACAATTATTCAATTTGTTATTAAAGAATATTTAGGCTATTAACCGAAATATAAATTATCCTATCTCTCAAGTTGTACCAAATTATACATAAATGCCAACTTTCATGAAGATCGGTTGAGTAGTCTCGGAGTTCATGGACAAACATGACACTGGATTTATATATAAGATACGTATGTTTTGATTGATTCCATCAACACATGATCAATCAAGTGTCACATAACACACAACCCTTATAAGGTCACCCACCCTCCCGCTTTGTTCGCTGTGTTTACAGTTGGAATACTCCACCCCTCCAACTGATATATCATCTCGCTCTTTTCACAACACGTGTAGAAGCGTATTTATATCTCGCTCTGCAGCATCTGTATCGATCGCGCCGACCTTGACCTTGTGCGGATAAACACAGTTTATATATCGACCTTGTTCTACGCCGCTGTCTATAGTTTATATATGATTTCCTCAATTGTTTAATTTAGTTCATATGTCGGTTAGGTGTCATCGAGTGCATGCTTTAAATTTGCAATTTCATTGCAATTTCAATGCAAAAAAATTTGGGAATTAATTTAATGCTAAAGATGTCGCTTTGATACAGTAATGAAATGGACACGCCACTCTGAAGCTTATAGAGTAGCTTTTTGATTGTTTTACGCGACAATCTCTAAAATTATCAGTTAGATTTGGAAAAATATTCTTTTTGTAATATATAGCCTATTTGTTTAGGGTCTCAAAATTATGATATTATGTTTAGGAACGGAGTAATCTATATATTAATACGTGAAGCCTAATCTTTGTATCCCTTTTTAACGGAATTGGGCGAACGGATGAACGTGAAATTTGGCATAGTTAAAGTTTATAAGTAGGAGAAGTGCAGTAAGCTATTTATTTTATATAAAATGCATTAGAAGTACATTAAATTAATTAAAATATGCATTACTCACACTACTGCTTCAATTTTACACAACATATACACACATGTAAATAAAAAAGACATTTTGACATCTGTCAATAAAGGACTTCAAAAAAGGTTGTGAAGGAGGTTGCTATGCTCGACTGTATGTATTATTTTACTCTTAGGTTCCAATTACCCTTTTTCATTCTACATTCAACAATGATATTAACCCTAATAAAATTCAAACTTAAAAAAATCAATGAACTATGGTCGAACGTCGACCACTGGGCGCCCACTAGTTACTATAAAAATTACAGGACAGAATGTACGCTAAGCGAAAATGACATACCAGTAATCACTACATATTATAAAACCAAGTCCTCTGCTGAGTGACCGGTGCCCCGTGGTACATCCGGAGAGTTGATCTACATAGGGACCTAGAGATGCCTTCTATCTGGGCGTACGTAAAATCACTCACGATTAGTTATTTTGAAAAAGCCGCGAATCATCCTAGTCCGTTAGTGGTACCGCCGCAAAATACGAACCCGTACCAAACGCTGCGCGTTGTAAAAGACGTCCGCGACATATTTTTACCGACCCTCCCGATGAAATAACGGCAGTGAACGATCAGTACCAGCCTGTCTCTCCAAACAGAGCGTGCTCACGCCCACGCCCGCGTAACCACAGATCACGCCGCCGTGGTCTGGGGGTAAATTTCGCTCCCGCACACCAGACTAGGCCCCCCTCGGCAGCAGCTCAAGCCTAGGTCCGTTCCCTCGGCGTGGAGCCCTTGAGTACGCTGCTCGCGCGATACAGTGACACAAAATCTTACATCACTGCGACAACATTACACATATCACCTCCACACACGTGCACGCATACACGCTTACACATGCAGGTGGAAGGGTTTTATTTTTTCCCCTTATCAAACTGAAATAGTTTAGAATATTATCCGATACGAAATATATATAAGGGTTGTTGAGGTATGTATGCTTGGTACACATATATGTTTCAACAACTAATATATGTATGAATAGTTATCTTAGCTTAGGTTAGCTTACATAGGTCGCGAATTGCATGTATCAGGCAACAGCCAAAGCCGAGGTGTGCCGCGCACCCTTGAGCTAGTTGTCAAAATAAAATCGGCTGAGTGCCTTAAGCGCTCGCCTTGGTAGTCCGGTGAAGCTCTTAAGACCTTGCTTGGTCAATAGCGTAGTCAGTTCGAAAAAAAAAAAAAAATCCTCTGCCGCGTCTGTCTGTCTGTTTGTTCACGAAAAACTCAAAAACTACTGAACGGATTTTTATACGGTTTTCACCAGTAGATAAAGTGATTCACGAAGAAGGTTTATATATATCATTTATCAAGGTTTTTTTTTATTATCAGGACGAGACAACGTATAAAATATAAATTCCACTACAATATATTCCAAAATCCCGCCAAAAGCTCCTAGAAAAATGCGATTTTTTATGTCATTGTAATAATTTTCACAATACATGAATCATAGTTGTCAAAGTAAAAATTAATAACAAAAGAGATAGATAATTCTAAAAGTCAACCGCAACGCCACGTATCGGATCCATTTGTGAATATAAGCCATTCTTAAATCCACCTGAACACACGTCACACAAAAGATTTCATCAAAATTTGTACAGCCGTTAAGGAGGAGATCAGTCACATAGTTACACACTTCTTCTTCTTACCCTTATCCCACATAAGTAGGGTCGGTACAACATGTTTGTCATGTTGTGGTATATGATTTGGCTTAATTTTTACGATCGGCCGCCTGCCTGACATCAACCCTCCTTGGGATTATTTTATTTTACCACTATAATATGTTATTATATATAGTTACGAAGTCTGATAGGATCTTTTAGCTTTACAATTTTTCTGTAGCTTTGGTAGGCTTTTATAGTATCTGTTGGAGCGGCACTGTTTGAAGTTGATCAAGGTTTGCTTGCTATATTGTCATTCTTAGGTAAGAGAAAACTAACCAACTTTATACTGCATTATCGTTTTTTTTTTCAGGATTTTGCGGGTTCAAAATACACGGACAGAAGAATTATATATATAAAAATGAAATGAAATCTGAAAAGGCCCCCGCTCGCGTCTCGGGTACTATCTGTATACAGGGTCTTAACACTTTACCAGTTTCCAAGTTCTTAATCTTTTATCTTCTATATACTTATTTACTAAATAGTTCTTTATACACTACGAATTTTAATTGATACATTTATTTTCAGAACACCCACCCAGAAGCAATAAAGGGACCGAAATTTCCCCGAGCGTATTAATAAATACAAATTGCCGTAAACAAAACCTCAATATCCTGGCGATAAATAAAGCGTACAATTCATTGCCGATTCTGTTTAATGCTCCCTCAAGGTACATCAGGGTAATGGAAATATACCACAGCTAATATCACGAGGGCGTTAAGACGATGCCTTGTTTTCTCCAGCCGTATTTCTAATTTCGAGTTGTTTTATAGTTACCTATATAGATTATTTTTTAATAGAGTTGGATTTTTACGGCCACGTGTTGTTATCCTCAGTTATTACATGTTTAATAAAAAAATCTGATAAAGAATTACGGAGTAATGAGTCTGCTTAAAAACTTTATACAGAAAAAGCGAGGTTACGTAGTAAATAGATGAACAGAACATGTGAACCATAAAGTGGAGTTGAAAAAGACATTCAAATTTTGATTCTAACGTGGCGCCATCTATGTGATATCTATAACAGTCGGTCCTACAGTTTTCTGTCTACAAACTAATTTAAAGCGCCATCTGATCCAGAGAGACGAAACTTATAATCAATAACAATAATCAACATTGACAATCATTTAATTTGTAATTTAAAAATATTGAGTCCATTAATTGAAATATAAATTATCCTATCTCTCTAGTTGAGTTGTTGCGGAGTTAATCGTGAACAAATATTATGACACTGGATTTTTATATATTTAGATAGATCATCATTGGATAATGACAGCTAAATTGCATGCGCATATATGTGGTATGCATGTGGATCCCTCTCCCCACGGCCGCGGCCATGCCCTCGACTTGTATTAGCATCCGACGCACGTCCGGGTATATATATAATGCTTGTGATCTCTGAAACTACATATAACATATGAAAATGTTGTCATCTCACTCGAAACGAGAATGTTTTTCTGACATATACTTATTTTAGTTTTTAATGTACCTATAATAAAAAACAAAAAGGAAAACGAAATCTTTATATAAAGTTACTACGTTTTATAAGTTTAAGATAGACTATTGTCATGTTCTCCCTTTACACGAGCACAGGCGTATAGCAGATCTATCGTTCCTTTACGTTTTACTTTCTCGAAGCTCCTCTACGTTTTGCACTGGTTAAAACTATTATACTTATCGTAATAATAATTATACAATAAGATCATCTAAGCAATTTAACGCAATCGATCAAAGTGCTAATTTACTTTATAACCCTTCTTCCTTAATTCAATATGAGTTGACATCTTCATTCTTCCGATACATTTTCACTGTCAAAGAACCTACGAATAATTTACTTATATTTTTGAAAACTTATAAAGGGCCCTTAATCTAATCTATTTTTGTTTTATATTATTAAATTAAATTAGGGGAGGTGGTCTTCCGGCGCTCTCACTGACCGAACGAAACGCAACAATGCAAGCACTGTTACTTCACGTTGGTTTTCTGTGGGTAGGGTGGCAGTAACCCGGGCGAGCCAACCCATTGGTGCTGAAACCAGTAATAGTTTCAGCGTGGCTCCACCACCTATAAGCGTCTAAGTATCACAGAGTGCTAACAATTGATAACTGTATGCGGATGAAGTACATCTAAATATGTATATAAAAAATCCCGTGTAATGATGTTCGTCCACGATTAACTCGGAAACTATTCAATAGGTCTTCATGAAAGTTGGCATTAATGTATAGTTTGGTCAAACTTGTGAGATAAGATCTAAATATTTTTTCATTACAAATTAAATGACTGTCAATGTTTATTATTGTTATCAATTGTATGCTTGTAAGCCAAAACAACACGTGGTCGGTTCAGCTAGTATCTCTATATATACTGTAATCTGGTGGATTCTCAGCGAAGTTCAATATGCACTTCAGTGCTAAGCTACATCTTCTGACTTCTAATAGATGACCTGATAATTTTTCACAGAAAGTGACTCATTAAAAAAGTCACCGTTAGAGATAATAATAAAAATATGTAGGAGCCTCGGGTTCACTACTATAGGAGTCTAGACTGACTGAATGAAGTCTTCAGTTCGACTATTTCATGTTTATCTCTTGATCTCTTCCAACAAAAAATTACGGTAATCAGCTTATGTTCTCAGGCTACGAATAATCGTTTCGTGACTTGCCATCTTCTTTCCTGTGATTTTCTGCGTGGTCACATCAATGTAGGTACGGCGGCATTATCACGTGAACGTGCGTGATAGTAAACCATGTCGGATGGTGGGGATGTGGTGCGCGCGGCATCGGTTTTATCACTGTAGGAACCTCAGCATCTTCACGTCGAAGTTGCTGGTGATGATGAGGCTCTGAGGCGTGCCGACACGCGGGGTCACCAAATGTCGGAACCTCGGGCTCACTACTATAGGAGTCTAGACTGACACGGGCATCGTAATAATAATACTCGGAATGCGTAAAATAGACTGTTTATTTAAAATTCCATATATGGTATTTATACAGACATGCGATTGTTTATTTGTTTGAACGACATTCTATTTACAATATATAAAAACGTTTCAGCCAATCTGCCAAAGAGGGTCATCCTCGGTAGTTACAAATATTTGATGACTTCACAAAACTAGAAATTTCGAGTCGTTTTAATAATTCGTTTTCTATCATTATTAAAGTATAAAGTTTAGAAAATCGGTAAAGTACGAGCCAGATTCTCGTATAGTGACCTAACTTTTAAAAAGGAAAACATGAGGTTTTCTACATTTAATCAACATACCGCATGATAGAACAAAACACAGTGCCCGAATTACACTTTGCCGAATTTTACTAACGACCTACTTTGCTCTCTGCTGGTGTAATTTTAATGAAATAAATAAAAACAACGATATAATATCAGCATACGGTCGTATCGATGTCAAGTTATGAATTGCGTTTTTTAAAGAATCACAACGGCCTGGGAACCGGGCCGCGACGTGTTTGTTATCGCCCCAACAATATTCTATTAGGAAACTCCGCATTGGTCAAGTAATTACGTTAATATGCCTTTGTTTTTTTATATATTGTAGTAACATTACGTGATGTGATAATACGACATATATAATTTAAAAAGTTATCGAAATACAAAAAGGCGATGTAGTCATAAAGATTGCAGACAGAAGTGAAAACACAAAACAATGGAATAACTGTGTTCTTCTTTGAATTTTTAAACTAATTATAGTGTGTATTATTTATATTTTATAATATGGATTGTACTAAGCTCACATCATCATCGAGCTCGTCCTGAGTCCTCGTCCATTGTCCTGTGCGACAATGCGCCGAAGTAGTGCTTTCCCTTCCCGGCCGGCGACGGTTTCGGAGAAGAAGAAAAAAGGCCCTTTTCAGGGCCAACCAGATACCTCGTCATTACGACGACCGACTCACAGCTTGCCTACTGACCCCGACATCCCACATACACCGACGACCTCCGCTACGCAAATTGAATCTGATCTCCCAAACTCGCCGATGACCTCTGCTATGCACTCTGGAGCCTGAACACGAGATCATGACTACAAAAGAAATCCTACTATCGTCGCCCACCCTTACGTCGATTCGTGCAGGGAGGTACGAAAGCGACTGCGACATGTTCGCCCAGCTGCTGGCAACTGGGGAACTGTCGGATAAAATGAAGCGGTGGATAGCGCTCTACCTTCACATCCCACAGGATGAAGACGAGGGCTACGAGCTAAGAAAGCAAGACGACATGGCGCTGAAATCCCCTCTAGATGGATTGCTAGTGTTACCAGACATCCCGGCAAAACAAATGGAACAGTTCGAGCCGCGCATAGCAGCAGCCCGCCAAAAATAACCCAGACGCTACAAAGCTCGCCATCATCATCACATCAGGTACAGTATAGTCACTTTGCTGTGCTACAATAAAAAAAAATCGTATATTGGAATTATTAACAGTCACCTGGTTTTCACATATATTGGCACTAAAAAAAATACGTAATACATTTTTATAAAGTCTATTAACCAATTAAACATATAACAGGCTGCACAATCTCAATATAAATATCAATATTAAATGTTCACAGGCCTCTATATTACGCGTCGCTAGTCTCACACTAGCCTCGCAAGAGCAATACGGTCGGTCATGCTTACTAGCATGTCATGACGCGAAATTATATCTCTGCCAAAAATACCGCTCAAGACGCCTAGAGGAGTTTTGACTTCAAAAATAATCAAAACATTTGCAATGTCAGTTTGATAATTCGTTACATACACATAACAATTTTCATTATAATCTTTCATTATGAAATTCGGTCTCAGATGGACTTAAGCCCGACCGTAACTCGGGCTCCATTGTGACGTTCATAATGGGGAAGTGGAAAATTTACGAGTTCTGAGGCAACGGAACGTTTCATATAATAATGAGATCTTGTAATTGCTTTTCGCTAACAAATCTCATATTTTAAACTAAACATTATTAAGAGAATCTAAATTAATAATTTTCAAAATTAATTTTGCAATATCCTCGTAAGACTCAATGTACTATGTATAGTAGAAACTAACACGCAGCATTCAGGCTAACGTTTGAGAAAGAAACCATCTCTTAGAAGCCCAGTGTACAATATGATATACGAGTACATTCAAGTTTTTTTTATATCATAGGAGCCAAACGAACAGGTATGTCACCTGATGTTACGTAATCACCGCCGTCCATAGACACTAACAACATCAGGGGTGTCGCAAATCCCCGAGAGGGTGGCGTATCCATAAAAAACTTCCCCAGGTAAATAAAAAAAAAATGAGGTGTCGCAAGTGCGTTGCAAGTCTGTATTTGAGGGGGACCTACGGCGCTCTCATTGACCGATCGAAACGCAACAATGCAAGCACTGTTACCTCACGTGGGTGTTTCTTTGGGTCGGGTGGTAATACCCCGAGCGAGCCGGCCCATTCACGCTGAAACCAGTAATAACTTCAATGTGGCTTGACCACCTCCATGGGGTTATGGACTTTGCGTTCTTAATTCACGCCAACAGTAACCTCACCTAACATTGTGATTAATGCCATATTATTCAACAAAAGGTGGTCTAAAAATGTACTTTCATTTAAAACTCAGGATCATCCAAACACCCGATGTCCATTTAAATGGACAAAAGATAAAAAAAGTTACTTGAATTTTTGATTACAAAAAGAAGCATGGCCTTTGTTTTTAACTCATCTCGATCATTATGTCTTGGGATTACTACATCACTACATTTAACCTACCCTTCGGGAACAATATTATTTTTGTGGACGAAAATACCTCTATAAGTATCGTCATTAAGTCACGGCATCGGATTAAAAAAAAATGTTTTTAGGCTATAAACTCATGATCTGAACGAAATCCAAGTCAAAAAAGCCAACTTGGTAAATAAAGGATACCATAATCATAGTGCTTAGTTAGTTATAGTTTTGGTAGAGCCACGTTGAAGTTATTACTGGTTTCAGCTTGAATGGGTCAGCTCGTCCGCGGTACTACCACCCGTCCCACAGAAACACCGACGTGAAGTAACAGTGCCTGCATTGTTGCGTTTCGTTCAGTCACTGAGTGTGCCGGTGGATCACCTCTGCTCCTCCTCCCCCCAAACACAGGCTGGCAACGCATTTGCGACTCCACTGGTGTTGCTAGTGTCTATGGACGGCGGTGATCACTTAACATCAGTTGAACCCCTGTTCGTTTGCCTCCTATGCTATAAAAAGATAGTTTGAGTTGTTAAGTGACATTATGGTGGCGTTCCTATTATTTGTAACACTAATTTTTTTTGTAGGACAAGCTTTGCCTACCGGATCTGCATGTACAACTTGAAATGGATGTACGGTTAACAATAATAAAAAACAAGTGTTTCAATTGACAACAGATGAAACAACAGATTCAATAAAATGCATAATAAGCAACTAATTAATGAGATTTATGTTCTCGAACATTCGCGAAACGAGATGCAATTCATTTATATATATAATACATAATTCCTATCAATCTAACGAGTTGCTTTATGCTTATTACATGTTTCTATTTATAATTTGACGTAATTTATAACTCTCTCAGGAACTATAAAATCTAAATCTATAGATATAACAAGAATGTAAATATGACGTGTCTGAACGTTTTAGATGTTTGTGAAAAAAAAAAATTGGAATAAGTAATAAAATACATTTCAATAATTTTTAGAAAGATCTGTCTGTTTGTATGAACACGCGGCACTGCTAACGTCTAGTTTCGAGTAATATTTAGTCTTGGTTTCATTAAAATCGTTTCACTCTTTCAAAGGTTATTGTGATTTTAATGACGACGCGACTGAAGTCCGAGAGAAAAGTAGATATGTAAATGGACTTAATACATTTAGATGATTTTATTAGTCACTGTTTGTTTACACAAGGTTGTTTTTATTCATCGCCTCAAATTTTGTTGTTCATCTATCACATGTCGCATTACAGCAGGCGCGCGGTCGCGGAGGGGTAAAGTGAAAGGCGCTCGACAGAGTAGGTAAGGCTAATATGGCGGCGCCCATGGCTCAGTTGAAAATGATTGAATTATTGTATTTATTATGAATTCCGTACTCTCTATACGCAGATTACATTTCAAACAGTTCGATATCTTGTTGAATATTAATTTCCCATTACCATTACCCTTTTCCAATTATTACGTTAAGATGAAAAACACGATTTTAATATCCTAAATCCATTAATTCTCCGACAATTATGAGTTAAATCTGAAAGTAAGTTTCACTTACATCATGATTTTATAAAACCACACGATTATTGTTTTTTAGTTTGCATATTGTTAAATAATGCCCCATGATAAATAGATAAATCAATATTTAAATTTCAGCATGAAAAATGACACTAAGCGTACATCTCAAACAAGACACTGGCAGATGCGTTAGTCCCACCTTGCCAAAACAAAAAAAAAATAGCATTTAAATATGCAGGTTTGACATATCACTTAGGTTTTTTGGCTGAATGTCGTGATCGTGAAATCGTGATGATCGTTTGAATAGTAAAAGCGGAAAAGCGTTATAAACAAACAAACTGACATTAGTATTTATAATATTAGTTACGATTAAGAAGGTGCATGATTTTGTCTGTCTGTTTGTTTAATGGTAATAAAAATGAAGACACTGAACCAATTTATAAGATTCTTGTTTAAAATTAAATTTCGTCCAAAAAACTGTTACCGATGTACTTATCTCGTATTTTGACGTATTTGCCAAAGTGACATTTTAATGTGAGCGAAGCCGCGAGAAAAAGGTATATATAGGAATAGAAACATAGAATTTCAACATTAAAACGTAGCGCCATCTTTGGGGTATAAATATAAAACAGTCGGTCCTACAGTTTTCTGACAACAATCTAATTTAACACGCCATCTGTTCGAGACTGACCTAACTTACAATTAATAAAAATAATCAACATTAACCATTAATGAATTTGTTTTTAAAAAGTATCGAGTATCCTATCTCTCAAGTTGGACCAAATTGTATGTAAATGCCAACTCTGATGAAGATAGGTTGAGTAGTTACGGAGTTCATCGTGGACAAACATCATGGCACTGGATTTTCATGATTTGACTATGCTAGTTCATTTATTACTTCGCTGATTGCGACCATCAGGACAGTTATATTTGATTTTCTCTTTAAATTGACGTTGACATTTTGATATCTTTCTCTCCAGGCAAAAACGATAATTTTGGTGACGTTACCCTCAGTCTCGACTTGAATGATAATATTCGTGATTTTGTAATAAATCATGAAAAGCACGTAAACAACCGTTATGTTGTAAACAGATGAATAAGATGGGGAAGTCACGATTTGATTATAAACGATTTGCTCTCGTTTAGGCAGCGTCGTGCGATTTAACCGTGGGATGAGGAATTAAATAGACTTCAATTATTTCATATTTATACATTAGCTTCTACCCGCGACTGCACCCGCGTGGATAGGTACCGTTTATGCAACACACGTAGCGGAAGCTCTCAAAAGGAAAAAAAACGATTTTGAAACATTCTTCATCGGTGCTCCGCTCCTATTGGTCTTAGCGTGATGATATAATAGCCTATAGACTTCTGCAGACTACATATATAGCCTAAATCGGACCAATAGTTCCTGAGATTAGCGCATTCAAGCAAACAAACTTATCAGCTTTATAATATTAAGTATAGATTATCACAGGTTTAATGATGCAAGCTTTAGTCGGAAACGTTTGGCTTTTGCAATCAAATATTTACGTAATTATGCTCGTTTTTTTTTTGCGTTTTTTTAATTATTTGAAGCACCAACAAGATTTACACTAGGACAGTCAAAATGCATTCATTTACAAAGTATAGGCTCTATATAATTTCAGTCAGGCAACCCAAACCGAGGTTTGTCTCCTTGGCGCCTTAAGCTTGTTGCCATATATGGCTGAGTACCTTTAAGCGCTTGCTCAAAAATCCCAGTAAAGCTGTGAAGGCCTGTAAAGATAACAGCGCATAGTCAGTTCGAAGAAAAAAAAACTATTTGTTTCATCTGTGAAAAATCAAGAAATCTCTTTTTTATGGTCTATAATTTTTTGCGTTTTACAACAATGTAACCTGACGGTAACTGATGACGTGCCCTAAAAGTGAATATCTATACTAATATTATAAAGAGGTAAAGTTTGTAACGTTGTGAGTTTGTGACGTTGTAGAAGGTAATCTCAGGAACAACTAAACCGATTTTTTACTACGAACGACTAAAATTCTTTTACAAATATAAAGCCACGCTATTTATGAGTGTATATACATATACATATGTACATATATAGTATATATATACATAGGCTACATATCACGCTAAGACCAATAGAAGCGGAGCAACAATTAAAAATGTTTTAAAATCGGGGTATTTTTTGCTTTTCAAGGCTTCCGCTGCGTCTTAGCCCAAAATAACTAATCCACGCGTGCGAAGTCGCGGGCAGAAGCTATTACCTAATTATATTATCTATAATCTATACTAATATTATAAAGAGGTAAAGTACGTGAGGTTGTAGGGGGTAATATCTGGCGAGTCGGAGAAAAATGGTCGAAGGAAAACGTTTCTTACGGACGCTGCCTTAATTATGAGATATATATGATTGAGTTCTAGAGAAAAGTTGTAGCTTGATAATGCCTATTACCGCCCAACGAAGTGGGCACAGGTCGGCTAGTTCTAAATAAAACTGCCTATCAAGTTCATTTTTCAACTGGACTTCGGGTACCTATGATTTTATTATGATGTTTAAAGCTTAGAATTTCTGAAAGATTCGAACCTGTATCGATTGAGACGCGAAACACGCTGCAACTTACAACTGTGCTTCTCGATCCACTGAATTTATACACCAGAAGGTATTTCGAAGAAGCACAAAAGCGATAAATAAAGACTTCATTAGAAATACAATAACGTTATTGGGATTTCCAACAGGTGTACAATATTTATTTTTCACATATATTTATACATTATTTGGCGCATTTCATTAATAATACGGTTTTCTTGTTTGTACAGATGTCCGAACGGCATTGACAGGACGTGGCCTCGTTATATATAACACAGCGATTATTTTCAAAGGTGTTTTTAACGTACCTAAATGACGTAGGTAGTAACAATGAAGGTTTTATTTACAAGTTAAACTATTCAGTCGGGTCCTGATGACATTTTTTTGGCAACTAATCTTCTAGTAGATCATTACTGTCTTTGTCGAGCTGGTTATGATATTAAAAGTTTCTTGCAATACTTTTGTAGGAGCTTCGGCTCACTACTAGAATATTCGAGACTGACTCGGACAGCGTAATGATAAAACGCGGAGTGCGTAAAATAGACTGTTTATTAAAATTTTCATAATCTATATTATAATAAAACTGTAGCAGGGTCAAATCTGTACATTAAATATTTTTTGAAAATTTTGATGGGGGTAGGCTTTGTTGTCGATATAGAAGCCAAAAATAACCCTTTTAAAATTTTTGTCTGTCTGTCTGTCTGTCTGTCTGTCTGTCTGTCCCTGTGAACGCGCATCACTCTGAAAGTACTGAACCGATTTTGACGAAACTTGGCACAGTGATAACTAATGTTACGAGATTACATTTAGGATATTTTTTTTCTCATAAAACGCAAGGGATTCTCCAGGATCTGCCTGTTTGTCTGTCCCTTTAAACACGTATTACTCTGAAAGTACTGAACCAATTTAGACGAAATTTGGCACAGTAATAACTAATATTACAAGGTTACATCTAGGATACTTTTTATCTCATAAAACACAAGGGATTCTCCAGGATAACGGACGAAAGTAAAAAAAATGTAGTTCATGATATTCTTGACGAATTTTGGTAAATTTTCTTTGTGCTATATATAGCAGACAGATTAGCTAAAAAATTAAGCTATATTTCCATATGCTACTTAAAAAAAAATACCAAAAAAAAACGACCACCGTGATTCGAACCGTCGGCTCCGTCGAAACATATAAAGCCCCGTACGTTACAACTGAGCTACGCCTACATGACATTTCTGTACGTAATTATCGACCACGTATGAAACATTTATGTAGACGAAACTGTCACTTATGTTGTTACATTTATTTCATTGTATAAAAAAATGTTTGCTAAACAAAGGTGACAAGATTTATTTATTTATCTATACTATAATAAAACTGTAACAAAGCCAAATCTGTACATTACAAGGTTACATTTAGGATACTTTTTGACCCATAAAACGCAAGGGGTTCTCCAGGATAACGAAAGAAAAGAAATTAGTTAATGTAACTAGACTTTTTTGCGACACCTTAGTATAAGAGCCAGCAACGTTGGAAGAACGAGAATTTGAGAAAAGTTGGTTCTTTAATATGAAGATATATTATGCCCTTCCAAACACGATTCAGGATACCTGGTAGCCGGTTAACGTTGTATTTTTTAATGCGAATTACACCTTTACAGATCAACATTTTGATTTATAAATAATTTAAGGAACATTTTTTGTCAGTAACTTTTATAAGTTTAACGTTTATACGTTATTAAAAACATGAATTTTTCACTGCCAGACAATTTTGTTATTGACAATAATGTGCCTGGTGATATTCTTTATAAACAAAATAATTCATTTCAAACCATTTTATTTTTTCCCTTGCAAAGAACATATTTCATTTTGTTAACCAGGCTCTTCCACAATTATGGCTATCTTTATTATACAGCCAGTGTTGCGCTAAGCTAGAGTTATAACTAAGTTATTCTATACATAGGTTTTGGTAGGGGGTAGAGCCACGCTGAAGCTATTACTGGTTTCAGGATGAATGGGTCGGCTCGCCCGGGGTAGTACCACCCTCTAACAAAAAGCCGACGGGAAGTAACAATGCTTGCATTAGTGCGTTTCGTTCGATTAGTGAGAGCACCGGAGAGGCCCACCTCTCTTCCCCTTCCTCCTCTCCCCTTCCGCTTCCTCCCCCTCCAACACAGGTTGGCAAGGCACTTACGACTCTCCTGGTGTTGCAAGTGTCTATGGACGGTAGTTATTACTTAACACCAGGTGACCCACCTGTCCGTTTGCCTCCTATGACATAAAAAAATACATTATATTTTTAATTTACCCTTTTTTATGTTGAAATAAAATAATATTAAAAAAAAGTGTGTGTGTGTACTTATGTACACGCATTAGAAGTTATACTTCTTTGGCGTAACAAGTAAAAATCTTTTCAAAAATTTTATCTTGCGCCTTATTCTACGTTTGTAGAAAAAACGACACTAACAATAAAAAAAAGGTATTTAATACAATGAAAGTTTTAATATAAAGAAATACAAACAACAAATACAAAGAAACAAAATGTTGACTATAGCTAACTTCAGGGTGTCGGTTTTTCGTGACGGTGTGTGCGCGCAACGTAAAAATTTACTCTCATCATTTTTTTGTTACGGTGTGCGCGTTCATCGTAAAAATTTACTCTCATCATTTTTCCCTAACGCGCCAAAAGAAATATAACTTCAATAAAATTACAGATATCTTAACATGGTTTGAACATACTTCTTTATTTACAAAAAATTGCATCGGGCACATTATTGTTAATATCAAAAATGTCTGGCAATAATAAATTCACGTTTTAGTAGCGTTTAAAAGTTAGTGAAAAACAAAACATTCTAAAATTATATAAAGTTCAATATTTTTGCCTGTAAAGGTTTACCGGCAGCCAATTCGCTGTCGAAACCGTTGCCTAGCTCTTAGACAAATAGTCACAGGCAAGTGACAGATGACACATGTTGCTCATATCTTTTTAATATTTATGTTTTTCTTTAATACAATGTAGTGTGAAAAAGTTTTAATACAAGTTGAAAATAGTTATGATGTCATTCAGTGTTTAATTTATCATTATTTATTTTATGAATATATTTTAACGTTTAAATTACAATTTAACTCTATCAACTTGATATTTTATAATGTAAACTATACTGAGCGTATAGTAAACGCCTACAAAAAAGGGAAAGGAACTACGTTCCAACTGGAGGTCCATGGACCTCTCAAGCTTTTTTTACATTACTGCCAATATACGTAGGTTAGTTTTTATTTTAATTGAACCCGGTAGATGATGTTACGAACGGGTTGTAGGCTTATTGGGACAGAAGTTACTGGGACAACGTACTGGGAAGACATTTATCGGCAATATATGTAGGTTATTTGTTATCTTAATTGGACCTGGTAGGTGGTGCTGCGAACGGGTTCTAAGCATATTTTAAAATATTTCTCACATACCAACTGAGTATATGTTTGAGTGAGTCCCTGGATAGTTGGGATTCACAATTTGAAACAGTAGGTATCGCTGCAATCGGGTTTTGAGATGTATTTAGATTTTTCGCGTTTAAAAGTACAATCGAAACCAGTAATAACCGATTTGGTGCAGACGAAGTCGCACGGGTCAGCTAGTAGGTATATATAGAGACACGCGACATTACATTTATCTGTTCAATTGTTTGAACGACATTCTATTTATAATATTTACAAAAGTCTCAGCCAGCCTGCCAAAGAGGATGACATTCTCGGTAGCTACACTTTCAATGAACAAGATAGAGGCCTAATGAGAACTTTTCAGGGAGTATTTAAGGCAAGTCAGAATCCATGCTCCGTGATATTATTTCCCATCCAGTTGTGCACAATAACCTAACTATATTACGTAAAAAACATCACCAATATAAAATATAGAGTCAAACAACACAAGATTATGAGTAATATATAAAATTCACTACTTGACAAACTAAGATCCCGCTAAAATAAAAACTCCCGATCAAATCCCGAACATCTGTTTTTAAGCCACTGATAAAGTTATTAAATTTACTTATTAATTAAATTTACAGATTATTATTGTCGGCAAGTTTTATTCACGTTCAAATAAACAAAAATATTAAAGCGACTAATCTGAACTATCTGAAAGAGAAAACAGTTATCTCGCACTCAAAGTCAAGATACGAAACAAACAATATTCATTTTATTACCATGTTATTGTTATAAAATGTAATAGGATACATAACTGCGATCTACCGCATAGCAGGATAACTGTCAACAGATTATAACAATTATTATAATAAAATAACATAGCGTTATTAACCATTGACTACACGTCTTAATGATAGAGTTGTCAACGCTTTCATCGATGAAGTTAAAAAACATAAGGAAGACCTTGTACTTACGATGAAGGCAAACACCATAGAATGGTGATAGGATTTTCTTGTAATGTTCGCCACTATCATCCACTTATATGTCTGTTCTGAGGACAGCACTTGAAAACCAATCCCACTTTAGGTTCTAGACCTGAGCCACATTGTCATTTATCTGTATTGTATTGTATGATGAATGCTATACTAATTGACTGTGATTCTTCTTCTATCATCTACATAGGTCGAGTTTCTTGCCGGTTCTTCTCGATGACTAGGTTATTTTCCGAACCGGTGGTAGCTTTGACGTTCATAAACGCCTTCTCATAGTAAATTGAATAAAGTATTTTTGCTTTTCGATTTCATATGATCATATAAACAAACATACTATATGAAAGAATCTGAACGAGCTGTCATAAACCCGTGTTCATTACAATATAACTGTCTCCGTTTTAATTATTCAAATGTATTAAAATCGATTTGAAATTCAAATTAATCGTGGACCATGCAACGTTTTCTCTCGCTCTAGAAACTACGCTAAGTGAATCGAATGCCCGCGTTGAGAGAAATATGATGTGAAAAAATTATTTATAATATTTTGATGGGAAACATCTATAGCGGTGGGTCAGACCGACTGTTGATATGGCGACGCGCCGCCACGGCATGCGTCGCCACGACTATGATATTGAATTTTTGTATTTAATGATTATAAATGTTAATTGGTTAAACAGTCATCATTTTGTTAAAAAAAAATCTTATTATTTTATTTTTGATTTTACGATATTTATATCTTGTCGTAAACTATCTTTTTATGTATATCATAATATGTACAAAATAATTTCGATGTTTCACAAGTGGCAGGTGTACCGCGACGGCTCATAATATTTTTTTTATGACAATGATAACGATTCATCATCTTCTTACCCTTATTCCCACCTAAGTAGGGAACCTAAGTAGGGAGGTAATGTTGTGCCGCAACATGTTTTCCTTTTCCACGCTCGCCTAAAGATAGATTGAGCTTGTGAAGCCCATATATTTGATAATAATAATAAATATAAGCCGCATAAAAATGTACATAATTATTGCTCCGGGTATCAATATATGTGAAAACCAGACGAATGTTAATAATTTCAATTTCCAAATCTATAATTCAGACTATAATTGATTAAAAATTTGCAAAAAGAATACAGTTATTCCATTTTTTTTAGTTTAAACTTCTGTTGACAGTCCTTATGACTGCCTTGACTTTAATTTTTTTATCGGTAAGAGGATATATTCAAGAAGAATCTATTTAAATTTATTATTACTGGACTTTGGATCTGTAAGAAACACCAAGGAATTGCTCGAAATCGAAAAGCAAACAGTGATTGTGACATTAGTAGGTACCTAACTATAGTTAACGGGGTCATTCTAGAATTTCGTAAGCACTGATGGGGTTGAGTTTGAACAGATTTCAATATACTTATATAAATGTTTACGTAACTATGGGGGAAAGTTAAAAACATTATTTACTTTTGTTGACCAGGGGGAGGAAGTGCGCAACCAGAAATTACATTAATACTTGAATAGCCCCAATGACGTCCTAGTGCATTCTATTTAGATACATTTTTTTAATTCATTTTTTATAATCACGGATTATTGGATAAAAGTCTTGTTGACCGAGCGTTTTGAGCGCTGGAATATCAATCTGAAATCCGAAGGTTGGAACTCCGGCATGTGCTAGGGATTTTTTTCAGAATTCGCGTACATTTACCAATTTAAAATTGGTAACACTATCGGCTGACGGTGAAGGAAAACATAGTGAGGAAACCTGAACCTGAGAAACGTTGTAGTACCACCGCATTTAGGAAAAATACGGAACTGTGGGTTTTTCGGAGTTTCAAATCGCCAATACGTCGTGGACTGACATGGTGATAATACCCATACCTTCATACATACATACATACCTACCCATATACATAAGGAGCCTATAACCTTGAAGTGGGTCTCTTACAGGTTGATGATCGATTCCCCTGTGCTTACTTACCAACAAGTACATGTTTTTTGTAAAAAAAACGACTTCCAAGCTGATGGTTATTTTTTTTTGATGACGTAATAAACGCATAAGTCACGGGTAGATTTTACAAACTCAAAGGTTAGTTCAGTCAGCTCCAACGGGATTCGCTCGCCTTCACCTCTGCCATTTGGAATATAGGTCACAGCTCGTCCTAGGTTACCTCGCAGTGCACTCACCTTGCTAGTTTTGGGAGTTTGTTTCTGTCCCCGTTGCCATGGTAACGCGTGGCCCCAACACAACCTGCGGAAGAAGAATTACCTTCGTTAAACCACTGATCGATATTCTGTAAATGCTTGCGGTTTGGTTAATTTCTGTCATTTATACGCCGTTTATGTGTTCTTCATTTATGTGTCTGATATCCTTATCAATATCTTCTAATTTCTAATATATAAAAATCCAGTGTCCACGATGAACTCCGAATCTACCCAATCAATCTTCACGAAAGTTGGCATTAATGTATAATGTTGTTCCAATTTGAGACAAGAGTAATTAATATTTCGATTAATGACCCCAATATTGTTTAATTACATATTAAATTATTGTCAGTGTTGAAAGTTGTTGTTATAAATGGTAAGTTTCATGAGTCTCGAACAGATGGCGATTCAAATTAGTCTGTTAACACAAAACTGTACGACCGACTGTCATAGATAAATGTTTCGCTGGTGGTAGAGCCACGCTGAAGCTATTACTGGTTTCAGCATGAATGGGTCGGTAGTACTACCCTCTCACAGAAAACCGACGTGAAGTAACAATGCTTGCATTGTTGCGTTTCGATCGGTCAGTGAGAGCGCCGGAGACCCAACTCTCCTCCCCTTCCACTTTCCCCTTCCCTTAAACACAGGCTGGCAACGCACTTGCGACTCCCCTGGTATTGCAAGTGTCTATGGACGGTGGTGATCACTTAATATCAGGTGACCCACCTGTTCGTTTGCCTCCTATGATATAAGAAAAACTCATAGTTGGCGGTACGTTTTAATTTTAAATTCCTTTTTTTAATTCATCCTGTAATAACTGAGCAGCGACACAGCAAGGCGTGCTCGGGCTAGTTATACTATATACTTAACCGCTCATCACGAAATTCTGATTACACAGGGACAGAGGACACATTAGATTCAGAAAAAGACTGTTCCCACGAGTTAGACCACGTATACATTTACGCGAGCGAAGCCGCGGGCGTCATTTAATAAAATATTCTCTTAAATTTCAAACCTATATTTCGTCCTATCCAATTCATAATCGACAATGTTCATTTTTATCCAAAGCGTTGTCATTGCGGTACTGAGTAAGGTGGATATATTTATTTAGTTCATGTGACAATTTTCGCCAAACGAAAAAGGCTAAAAGTTCTCCAACAGATCCTGCATACATATTGTTTAATGTGCAGTTGTCATTTATGTACAATGAATGGTGAGTCAGTGTATTACCCAATTAGCAGACTCGATGGTCCTTACTGAAGGGTCGCACCTACGCTCGAGTCGCTGTGAGGGAGTACGTAATAATTGCGGGAGCGAAGATAACCGCTTTATAATTGTAAGAAGTTAACAGATATCCTACTATTATAGACATATCTCGCTTGTCCGTACTTATAATTATAGCTGTGTGAGTAGTACAAACATTTTATTGTTGGTGGATATATGTGAACCTTGCGTTAAAATATATGATTTTGACGTGATAAAAGCATGACTCATTGTCACTTTCTGCCTGAACCGAGCGTGCAAGCGAAACCACAGAACAAGCGATAGAGAGGCGCGATTGGCCTAAACGTTCGGTTTGTGACGCATCTGTCTATATATAGAATAATTCAATTCAATTCATAAAAGTATGCAATTTTTCATCAGTTTTCTTATGATTTTATCACGTAAAATTATTGTCCATAAACTGACTTTACAGACACCCAATTTTTTTAAATGTAAACTTAATAAGCCATTAACAACAGCGAATTGATTAATTCTTTATACATTTTTAATTAGTTCCGATTATGACATAGTTAGAATCAATAAAGTCCATAATATAGAATGAGTTTTCGTCAAAGAGCCAAGGTCTGCTTATCGAGGTAGGAATAATTTATACTTGAATTCTAAATGAGTGAACACTCGACGTGAACATTCTAGAAATAAAAGGAAGGTATAATGAGGGAGGCCCTTGAGAATTGTCCTTATAATATTTTATTTTAAATTTTCGTTCATGTTTATGTGAAAATAATGATTTTCTCATATTCTGTTACATAATTCGTAGTTAGTGGATTTTTTCACTTACAGATTTTCTTTACACAATTGACTCTTACTAGAATGGTTTTCTTGTTTCATAATTTATTTGGATTAATTATTTTCTTACTTTAATTATCTTAAATAACATTTTGTCATTAGTACTTAACCCCTCGGCTGATTCTTTAAGACCTAGATCTCAAAATGTCGGATCATATAAAAACATCTATTTTTAGAATTATATTATACAATTTGTTATTGTTCCAGTTTTTCAAATTTTGTTTATTACAATAAATACCCTTTTAAACTTATGTCATGGCATGTGAATCATTTGTATGGAGTTTGAATCGTTACGGTGTTTAACAATCCAGATACATACAGTGTAAACTCTTTATAACGTATATCAAGGGACCGCGCATTTTTTTTTCGTTATATGAAGGGAAGAGAACAAATAAATGGTATTGTGTTAAACCAACCAAATAGAACTAATTTTTTATTTTATAGACAGTTTTTCGTTATAACGAACGACGTTATAAAGAGTTCACACTCTATATGCAATTCTTGTGTACGGGTGCATGCGACTGAACTCATACGGCTGAATATTAATGCATGAATGAAAAAGGCATGAATACGGTTGGACCGATTTTGATGATTTTTTTTTGTTTGTGTTCAGGTAGGTTGGATTGTATCCATTAGGTGGCACTGGGATCTGGTTCCAAGAATTTTTATTATTCTCATAGCAGGACAACGTTTGCTGAGGCCGCTATTATTCTAGAAACTCTTTAAAAATTTTAAGTTACATCTATGTACCTCAAAAAGTACTGCTAATAACAAAAACTACTCAACCCTTTCCAAGATTAACCAGGACGAACAAAAAACGAATCTATCCTAATTTTATGTATAGATAACCATGATTATAGAATAGAAAAAAGCATGGACGTGGAAAAAGAAAATAATAACATTATAAAAATGCAATAAACTGCATGACTTCCTCTAACCATACCAGTTTTTCCTCAAAGCCATTGACCTACGTCAATATAAAACGTAATGCGTGTAACCACGCCTTATCGTTGTGGAAATAAGATTAGTTATCGTCTAAACCGATAGCAGACGGTAGTTGTCAAGTAGATAACAATGTTTCGTTCTAAGTTCAAGGTTTATTTCCCGCGGGTTTTTGTACGTAGATCTATCTGCCTGCTGAGCGAAGTAAAATGTAGTAGTGATAATAAAACGTAATAATAATTACTGTTACCTAATAGTATTATATTTTATATACTCTTATTATATCATACTTCAAATTTAAGTAACTTATTTTTCAACATAGAAATATAACTCTGCGATATATAGTTTCATTTATAAAGACCTCGGTTGTAACGACTGTTTGATAATAGCGACATCAGACTTACTTCCCTTGAATTTAAAGCATACTTTCGTAGGAAATCGCAATAGCAACTTCTAGCGTCATTTTCGGATATAGCGACTTGTTGTTACGAACCGTTTGCGACAGATTTCCTAGAAATTCCACACACATTTTGCAACTGAATCGGCAATAGCGGAAAGAATCAAATAAAATCAAAAACACTTTATTCAATTATTTTTTTATCGAAGCATGTCAAAGTGACTTTACTGTGCCTGATGGTGAGCACAGTAAAGTAACTAAGTTAAGTAATTTAGGCCTTAAGAAGGCACTTATGAACCTGAAAACTACCGCATATTCGGAAAACAACCCAGTCATCGAGAAGAACCGGCAAGAATCTCGATCTGGTTTATCTATAATATTTAGAATACATTAGGTACATGTCACAAACGTTTTTAATAGATGCACAGAGAAAGTCAATTCCAGACATCACCATCGTTCACATACTGATCCACTCTATAATTACCTTTTGACACCAAAACCCGTTTGACATGGCGCTTAAATTCAGATTCCGGCAAATTGGTAATATCCTTTGGGACTTTGTTGTAAAACCTTACACTATTTCCAAAAAAAAACTGTTACTGGTTTTATTAAGTCTGAAACATGAGACAACCAGTTTGCCACAGTTTCTAGTATTTAGATTATGCCGGTTCTTTACGAAATACAGCTGCTTTTTGTTATAGTAGCACGGCAAAATGACTGCACTGTGCCTGACGGTAAGCTCAGTACAATCCAAAAACAATGGCGACCACCGAGTGACACAGTATCCATCGCCGGTCGCCGCTGTCATGCCGGCCAGCGAAAAGCTGGATATGCACAGGCTGATCACTATGACGGGCTTTTTTGCCATATACATGGTGGTTGCGACCCATAAGGGCTGTAAAACCTTACCAACCCGCTTTCGCCATTGCCTCGTTCGTTATTCAGCAGGGTGCACCACGTGCAGGTGAGGTCTTACACCCCAACGCTAAGCTTTTCAACGTTCTTGCTGACATACATTAAATTATCAAGAATGAGGTAGGGCAGAGTTAAGATACCGAATTCCTGGAACTTGATCTTTAAGGATTCGCGAGGTGCCATATTGTAGACTGCTCGAACTGCCCGTTTAACCGTTCATAAAACTATTAGGCTTTCTTATCCTTTCTTTATATTTACAGATGGTCAAATATGTTAGTTTTATTTGTAGGTAGGACTACTTAGCAGATATGCAAAGTTGTACAAATCATGCGCTATGACAACGTTAAAATAAGTACTGTTTGCTGGTGAAGGTAATAATCATTTACATATTTAGGAAATTATGAAAATGAAAAACACCTTCACAGAAAAGTCGCAGGTATCTGATAGTATACATTATAACTATATTTGTAACTAAAGTGTATTTTCCATTAATGTTTTATTCAAAATATTTCTCATTTCTACTTCAGCGTTTCAAATATTTCCTACAAAGTATAATCCTTGAAATAAGATGTTTGAAATTAAATGGCGTCCCGAGAGACTGTCAGCTGTTTCCATAACGTACAAAGTAAGATAAATTATCTGAAGTGCCGGTGCATACAAATCGAATTCGCGACTGTTAATATTTTTATTCAGAAATATAAAAAAATATTGAGAATGGAAACTTAGAAACCCTGTGGTAAATTCGTTGTTTATAATATTTACTTACTCACTTTACTTTTTATTTTGCGATAGTGACATTTATTATCAATATTTTTTATGATATATTACCTAATAATATACCTCGTTTATCTGATTTTAAATCTATGCTCGTGGACGATGTGGGTAATGTTCAAATTCTACCAGCAAAACAGCACGGTGAACCGTCTGCCGCACTAAGGAAGACCATAGGAACGCGCGAGCATGCAACGCGATGCCCCGGTAGTTAGCCCCAATGCGAACGCCAAACCACCATCTAACCCCTAGGTCCGTTCCCTCGGCGTGGAGCCCTTGAGCACGTTGCTCGCGCGATACAGTGACACAAAATCTTACATCACTGCGACAATATTACACATATCACCTCCACACACGTGTACCCATACACACTTACACAGGCAAGTGGAAGGGTTTTATTTTTTCCCTTATCAAACTGAAATAGTTTAGAGTATTATCCGATACGAAATATATATAAGACTTGTTGAGGTATGTATGTACACATATATGTTTCAACAACTCATATATGTATGAATAGTTAGCTTAGCTTAGCTCAGTTAGATCGCGAATTGCATGTATCAGGCAACAGCCAAAGCCGAGGTGTGCCGCGCACCCTTGAGCTAGTTGTCAAAATAAAATCGGCTGAGTGCCTTAAGCGCTCGCCTTAGTAGCCCGGTGAAGCTGTTAAGACCTTGCAGGGTCAATAGCGTAGTCAGTTCGAAAAAAAAAGAACACCATCTAACTAAGACAGTCCGATCGACTCGTCTCCTCTTCTACTGAGACAGTGCAATAGAAGGACAGATTAAGGAACTACAAAACCTTTTGCGACTTATGCTTACTTTAAATAATGAGTTTGTTTGTTACGTTTCGACGCTAACTACTTAACCGATCATCAGGATATTATATAAACGTCACCAGGTGTACTAAAAGCGACATAGAGTACTGTGCGTAAATCAACAGCGATTACACGTTCGGTGCCACTTCATCCACAGTACAATGCACGATTTACCTCTGCCCCGATTAGGCCCCACCGATCAATCGTAGTCCGTTAAAATACGCGGTCCACGAACGTGGTAGGTGCCACTGGATTTCTTGTCTGTTCTTTTTGTTTGGTTCTACTACAATCCCTACGAGTTGTTGCAACTAACGATAAGGTACGGGACGGTGGATCGTTATAGCACGCGAAGAAAGCGCCGTGACCGTTGTGTTGTCACAGCAACCACCTGAAGCCATGTATTAATCGGTTAATAAAACATGGGTGAGCTTTGTGACAGTTAATTTTATTGAAGTTAAAGCCTCTTTAAGCGCATTGATCGGTATTTTTGATAGGAGATAAAGTTATGATTTCGTGTCATGAGATTCTAGTAATGCATGACCGAACTTATTGCGCTGGCCCGGCTTGCGTCAGTCTAGCGACGTATAGAGGCCTGTTTACGTCTTATAACGATGTTTTGTATTACATTGCTCATCGTATGTTTCATTAATTAATAAACAGTATAAAAATGTATATATAACTATTGTTCGGAGTCAATAGATGTGAAAACCAGACTAAGGTTAATAATTTCAATATACAAATTATGAAATCAAAATAATTCATGTAAAAATTCAAGAGAACACAGTTATTTCATTGTTTTTTACTTCTGTCCGCAGTCCTTATGGCTGCATCGACTTTTTTTTAACAGCGTTCGCAAACACCTTTCATCCAAAAAACAAGTATTATTCCCAAGCGATATGACAAATCTATAGTACAGCAAGTGAAGTCACAGGCAAAAGCTAGTCTCAATAAAAAAAAATTTAAAACACTCCGCGCTGAATTAGTACATTGTTGTAATATAGTCGTTTGTAATTTTTTTATTGTGTTTATGAGAACGAGTTCAAGGTAATTTGTAATGTTGCAAATTAACTTAATACTAACAGTTTTTTTTCTACACTAACTCACTGTAATGAGTTTATTGCACTTGCCTTGTGATTAATTGTAGTTTGAAAGCAATTTACAACAAATGAGAAATATAATATAACGATCACAGTTTTAATGGATTATAAAAGAATAGTTTTTTCCGAACTGACGATGCTATTAATTTGACGAGCTTCACCGGACTACAGAAAGAATACTCTACGTAAGTCTATAGTATGGGGGCTGCAGAAACGCAAGACACCGATGTGCCTTGTTCGATATGTTCTCATTATGTGGTGCAATAGCACGGAAATATTTGTTAGCATCTTTATTTTTGTTCATTTGATTGACTATTTATTGTTGATTTCTGTGTACCAATATAATATAATATTGATTTTTTTGTTATTGTCAAAATAACTAGAAAGAGACTTGAGAAGTTATTGCTTGGCATCATTTAATAAAAGTAGCGACGTATGTATTAGTTGGTTATTTATTTTAATCATTAATGAGGTTTTTGAAGTTATACTTCTTTTAGCGCGTTAGGGAAAAATGACGAGAGTAAATTTTTACGATGCGCGCGCACACCGTCACGAATAACCGACACCCTGAAGTTATTACTATGCGCGCGCGCACACCGTCACGAAAAACCGACACCCTGAAGTTATTACGGTGCGCGCGCACACCATCACGAAAAACCGACACCCTGAAGTTAGCTATAGTGAACATTTTGTTTCTTTGTATTAAAACTTTCAATATATTTAATACCTTTTTGCTATTGTTAGTGTCGTTTTTTCTACAAACGTAGTATAAGGCGAAAAAAAAAATTTGAAAAGATTTTTATCTTGTTACGCCAGAAAAGTATAACTTCTAACGCGTGTACATAAGTACACACACACTTTTGTTTTGTATCATAGCACGCAAATAAGCAGGTGTGTCACCTGATGTTAAGTGATCATAGCCATCCATAGACACTGGCAACACCAGGGGAGTCGCAAGTGGAACTTAACAATTGTACTCAAACGATATAATATAAGTATTTAAACAAGAAAACAGAGTTTTTGGCGGGATCTCGGAATGTCATATAGTGGATTTTATATTTTATTCATAATCTTGTATTATCTGTCTCGTTATTTTGTAATATTGGTGGTGTTTTACGTAATATAGTTTGGTTATTGGTTGGATATAATACCACGGAGCTTGGATTCTGACTTGCCACAAAACTCCCTGGAAAGTTTTAACAAAATGGCCACCATCTTGTTAGAAAATTGAAACTATCGCGAGAAACTTCTAATATACCTACTCAACAATGACAGTAATACTAGAAGATTGCTTGCCAGAAATAAAATAAATAAGCTTTAAAAAAATCGAATTTTTTGGAAATCAACGGCTGTCATATGTATTTCACCGTATAAAATATAATTGAATCGGACGAGACGCTACAGCCGCTACGCGACGCGCTATGTCGACAAGCGGAATCGGTTTTCACAAATCCAATTTCCGACGGTATAACACGGCCACGATCGCTGAATTGATACCACATATGATAAATCTATCGCTGAACGATGTCACAGAATTATTATAAAACTAGTTCGTAATAGCAATTTCAATCATTCCTCAGTTTATGCAACGAGGGATTCCTTGCTCTGCTTCACTCTTTTTGACAATACTACATTTGGTTATAGTTTTTTTTTAAACAAGGCTTTTTAAAGATAAGGATAGGAAACGTTAACATTAACGAAACTTGTTCCAATTATGAATCTAAACGATTCCAAACTATTCTTGAATCCACCTGAACATTCAGACAAAAATCATCAAAGTCTTTCCTGTCGTTAAGTCCAACTTATCTTAGCGGCTAGTTATTGATCATTTAACCTGTACGCATTGGAATACTCTATGCTTATAATCCTTCAGATTTTGTCGCTCTTTGTATTATAGCTTCGAAATCTATAATTGAAATAGGAGCAGTCTTGCCTTGCCTCGCTTATATAGCTTTTTAAAACGAGTCGTGGAAAGTTCTCGAACATAATTAAAATTGAATTTATGACTCCCTTTAAAGCATTTAAAGGAAAAGGGAAATTTCGAGACATTCTAATTTTAGAACACGATTATAAATTTACAATGCTTGAAGCGATGGTGTTTCACGAATACGTATTCCGCGCATTAATGAGTCACCATGCTACTTTATCTGTTAAATTACGACCTTAAACGCGATCTTTTGAGTACATTCTAGATTTAGTTAGAGATATTAAAATATTTAACCAATTAATTCATTTAAAATATTTACTCGTTTGGATCAATTTTTTTACTTTTTTGTTACTTTCAAATGCTACGATTAAAGTACTGGCACAGTTTGCAGTTAAAAAAGAAAAAATATATCCATCGCTTTTCCCAATAAACAAAGTCTGCGATGATACCGATTTGCCAACTATCTTTTGTAAGATTATAAGGGATAAGCGTTTGCAGCAGTTTTGCGAGATATGTATTTTTTGCTTATTTCAGAGAATTTCGAGACCTTATCATTCCTCGCTAAACTGATATTGCAATATTTTATACATCATTAATCCAATTTGTACGATGGAAAGGTTATGTAGATACATAAAAATGTACGTTAGTATATCTTACATCTTTTTACAGATCACTATGAAAGCTTTTTCGTACATTTTTTACGCTATCTATTTCATTATAACTCACCACAACAAGACAGTCATAGAAAATCGTATGCATAGTAATTTGTCAATGGAGAAATTTATTAAAATGATAAAGAATGAATTGAAGCCGCAGGCAGAAATAGTATGAAGGTTTTTAACAATGGATGATAATTACTACGACAGTGAACAACTGTGTTTACTTAATGCTAACGATTCACCGGACAATACATTAAAAGGTAATTCATTTTTACAGTCCATAATTTATTACTATCTTCAATAAAACCGACCAAATAGATAACTATAAGTAAATTAATAGTACAGAGTCATATCTTTATTTCAATATTATATTTAGAATTAATTATGCATGTAATTTTTTTATCATTATAAAATTATGGTTCTTTTTTTGAAACTACTTTTTAACTGTAATCACAATCACAGAGATATTAAATGATCATTTTATCTAATATAGAAAACACGTTAAAACTTACAGGAAGACTAGTCACGTATGCAGCTGCCGGAAAATGGTCAAGCGAGCTTAGAAAAACGCCTACCAACATATTATGATGTCGTCACTATGTTGTCCTACACCGAAAGCTCCGACTTACAAAAAGACAAACTTGCATCGATCGACACGCACTAATTATATGCTACGTTATATGCCATCTGTTTCAAATGGCAAAAAATATATAAAGTGCTTACTGTATTTCTAAAAGTTCATCTCTAATCCCTAAAAGTTCAAAAACATGATATTTAGGGGAAATTATAACTAGAGATTATTCGGCATTTGAAATATCCATCAAAATTAAATGTGAAATGAGAGCCAAGTTCAATATTATGATATATGCCTTGTTGTTGACTTCAGCAAGTGAGATCTAAAGTTGCCAATGGTTAGTCCTGAAATTTATTTATAACAACATAAAATATGTTATAACAACTTACATTTCTGCTTATAACTTGGGATAATATTTGACTTGGCTAGTTCGAACAGTATTCTTAGTCATAACTACTAAAACGGATGTTTAGAGTTTTTTTTTAAATGGTGGTATTCCACTCGTTATACATGAAGACCTTAAAATCCACATAAAGACCGACTGTCGTCAATTATCATTGCTATTCTTATATTACAGGCGCTAAAAGTAAGTATTCCGAATAGTACCAATTGATTGAAAAATTATAATAAAACGATAAAAATTACTAGTGTTTCCTTTGTATTCACCCAACCATCTATATGGATGCCAAATTTGAACTGTCTAGATCACTTGGAACTGGGTTAAAATTTAGATCTATAGGTCAGTCAGAAATAAAAATGACGATTTTCGGACGTTAATATTTAAATAACTGTTTGATGCGTGTTTATAAAATTTGGAGCACATATACATATATCTTGCAAGTCTCTCAATACATGAGCCGAATTCGAAATGTTTATGTGAAATAGTTTTTGAGATATGAGGGGTAGAAAAGTGGTTGCAAATGGTTCGTGTAATATTACACGGTAGCACGCGCTCGCCATTCTGTTAGCTTGAACTTGACTTCACACGCTGCCTCGTGTCAAAGTACACTGTGGAGTTGTATTGTTTTTAGCTTCTATTTTCACGGTTTGGTAATACTATTAATTTGCAAGAACAACTACACACTTCAATAATACATTAAAATATATATTATCCTAAAATCAAGTGTAGACGATGAAATTAAGGATTATATTCAAATAGCTTACAGACAGACAGAATAAAATTTTATATGAGATCCTTTAGATATTGTCTAGAGATTCTAAATAACGCGTAATATTACAAAAATAACGTAGTTTCTACCGTAATATTTAAATTCACGCGCTACCTACCATGAATATTATTTCCATAGAAAACAAGTACCAGGGTTGACGCTTGTCGAAACATTTATATTAGTTAGAAACTTTTGTATTTTCAAATGTATGCATACAATTTTATACATAAAATAATAATGTAAGTCTAACGTGTCTGTATTTTTTAGACTTTGGTAAAAAAAATGTTGTCGGTGTCTTAGAATATAATAAATATAGAAGAATAAGTAATAAAAGATTTCATATGACAAATGTGAAATTTTTAATATACGGTAATAATTTTTTTTAAACGGATTTGTATTTTACTACCTTGTAACCTTCTTTTACTACCTACCAAGTAAATACAATCTTTTTGCTCCCTTGGTAACCAGACTAGGCCCCCCTCGGTGGCAGCTCAAGCCTAGGTCCGTTCCCTCGGCGTGGAGCCCTTGAGTACGCTGCTGGCGCGATACAGTGACACAAAATCTTACATCACTGCGACAACATTACACATATCACCTCCACACACGTGCACGCATACACGCTTACACATGCAGGTGGAAGGGTTTTATTTTTTCCCCTTATCAAACTGAAATAGTTAAGAATATTATCCGATACGAAATATATATAAGGGTTGTTGATGTATGTATGCTTGGTACACATATATGTTTCAACAACTCATATATGTATGAATAGTTAGCTTAGCTTACATAGGTCGCGAATTGCATGTATCAGGCAACAGCCAAAGCCGAGGTGTGCCGCGCACCCTTGAGCTAGTTGTCAAAATAGAATCGGCTGAGTGCCTTAAGCGCTCGCCTTAGTAGTCCGGTGAAGCTGTTAAGGCCTTTCTTGGTCAATAGCGTAGTCAGTTCGAAAAAAAAAAAACAATCTTTTTGTATGACAAAAAGCGGTGGGGACAAACGTTGAGTAGAGTTGGAGCTGTCTCGTTTACCTTGGATTTTCTCGCTTTCTTTTTGAAGGCTTCATTTCTACCGCGTGTGAACTACACACAATTTTTTTATAGTAGAAATATTAAATCCGCGCAATGTTTTTATTTATTTTGATAGTTAGGCATGGGTTAAATATAAATTAATAAAACTATTCCACGCAGACGAAGTCGCGGGCAGAGGCTAGTAGTTAATATAATTTAGATGGCACCCCTAAATAATAATAGCGCGCAGATATATTATTACGTGAAATGTCGCATTATCTCGCAGGTCAGAGCGTGAATAATCGTAGACAGTGTGTAAGTTCATATTCTATGAGGTCATAAACATAGTATTATCAAATATGTTGTTTCAATTCTATAATTATTTTTATTTATGATACAACTAGCGGGCCCGGTGGACGTTGTCCTGCCCTGATAATAAAACAGTGCATGCGTACAAAGTACACATGTCAGAAGTGAAACTTCTTTGGCGAACTAATTTATAAGTCCTGTTTATATTTATACAAACAAGAAAAAAGAAAAAAAAAAGAATAAAAAGTTTTTTTTATTTATTTAATCTGCGTTTACTGCAAATGACGTCGCTTCCGTTGCATACCTACGTGACGTTACAACTGTAAAAATGTTACCCTCATGCGCCAAAAGAAGTTTCACTTTAAAAACCTTGACAAATGTTATATCTAAACCTTTCTCATGAATCGCTTTATCTACTGGTGAAGATCGCATGAAAATACGTTTACTAGTTTTTGAGCTTATCACGAACAGACAGATAGACAGACGTGGTAGAAGACTTTGTTTTATAATACGTAGTGATAGAAAGAATTACTATATAAAATTCAACTATATATTTTGTTTTATTTTAAAATTCGCAGTTTATGCCAATGTTACAGCATTGCAGGTAATCTTTAATTTCAGCATATAGCACGACCGTCGTATAAGTATCCAGCCACGCAAATAACGTTAGGGTTCAGTAAGCGACTGCAATAGGCATTCACAATTCGGCCTTTCATGGTACTGCTTGATTTATGTCGGGCGATCAACTCGCCCACGGCCCCCGACACCCCGCGCCGCACTAATGCCAGTGATCGTACTGATATTTCGTTAAAGCATAGCATACTTTCCGATATACAATTTTAATGCTAATTTCTCCGCTTATAATGATCATAGCTTGATGTTCAATCTTAAGTACATAAAAATACAGTGTCATGATGTTTGTCCCCGTTGAACTCCGAAACTACTCAATTAATGTTCATGCAAGTTGGCATTTATGTATAATTGGCCCAACTTGAGGTATAGGATAATTTATTTTTAATCAAATCAAATCAAAAATACTTTATTCAGTTTAGGCCCTAATAAGGCACTTATGAACGTCAAAGACTACCACCGGTTCGGAAAACAACCCAGTCATCGAGAAGAACCGGCAAGAAACTCGATCGGGTAGATTTTTTAACATATATTTCCAATACATCAGCTTTTAGTGGATGCACAGAGAGGAGTCAATTCCAGACATCACTGTCGTTCACGTACTGATCCACTCTATAATATCCTTTTGAAACTAAAACCCGTTTGACATGGCGCTTAAATTTACAGTCCGGCAAATCGGTAACATGCTTTGGGACTTTATTGTAGAACCTAACACTATTACCTAAAAAACTATTACTGGTTTTGCTAAGTCTGAAACATGGGACCACCAGTTTATTACAATTTCTAGTATTTAGATTATGCCGGTCTTTTACTAAATTCAGTTTTTCAAAGTTTTTACGGACATACATTAAATTATCAAGAATGTATTGGGAGGGCAGAGTTAAGATACCAAAATCCTGGAATTTCGTTTTTAATGATTCGCGAGGTCCCATATTATATATTGCTTGAACTGCCCGTTTTTGTAATAAATATATCGTGTCTACCTCAGCAGCCGTACCTCGCAGCAGATTCGATTAATGGACTTAATATTTTTTAATTACAAATTAAATTATTGTCTATGTTGATTATTGTTATTAATTGTAAGTTTCACCAGTCTCGAACAGATGGCGTTTTAAATTAGTTTGTTGACAGAAAACTGTAGTACCGACTGTTATAGATAACGTAATATAACGTCACGTTTCAATTTTTAAATTATTTATTATATCCAGTTTATTTTATGGCGCACCTATTTTATTCAATTCAATAGGTAATAAGTGAGACACAGTAACGCGTGGCCGGGTAAATAAACTATTAAAATCTAAAAATGTTCAATAAATCTGAATACTAATTCCAGAGATTATCGCATTTAAACAAACAATATCATAGTCCCTTGGCCTGTATAACGTTGTACAGATAAGAATATTTTTAATTCAAATTACATTCGTATAGTAAATCCATGCAAATTAACATTTCTTTACTAATTGCGTATACAGTTGCTCGGTGAAATATTTAGCATTGAAAAGAAAATTACATCATTCTGTATTGAGTAAATGCGAAGTTTTTATTGCATAGTTCTTTTTACGTGCATTTAGAAATACTTTTCTTTAATATTTAACATGAGAACACAAAGAAAAATCAAAGTGTGTATCTGAACGCTATTTTTGAAAGCCCTAATAAATAAGGGAGACGGGACGGGGGAAGGATCGTGCGTCCTGACAGTCCATCGATCCCAGGGATTGACCTTCAAATCTATGGTGATGCTGTAAACAAAGGGCAAAAGGATGCAAATCCACGATAGCGTTTCACATGCTATAGTAGCAATATGCAGACGCACCAACACCTATATTGACTATACCGACGTGACTGATGACGCAATTAGTGGATTCATTTATCGGGTCGCTTCGGCGCGGGTCATTAGGAATTATAATTTTAAAATGCCTATAAGTGATGATAATGAAGCCGCCATATAGGCCAAAATAACCTGAGGTATAATAGTTAAGTAAGATTTTTAGCATTATTAATAAAATAAATGAAAGCAGAGAAAAAGTGCAGACCAAGAGTCTGCAAAAAATGCTATGTTTAGTCGATGCAGCCATCAGTCTGATTGATAGTTGGGACAGATCACCAAATTCACGGGTATTATAAATTGAATCGTCTACATGACAAATCGATGGACAGTGTGACGGATCGCTCTAGCGCTTTCCCCGTGCGCTCGACTGGCTTGAAGTTACGGACGGCTAACCTCCAAGGCCGCTTTGGATACCTAATAACATCCGTGTTATGAGATTATTAACATTTTTTTCTTACCATGACACTTCTAATCATGTTTAATCTTCTTCTAGTTAGTTCTCGCGACTACGTCTGCGTTGTTTATTATCTACAGTGTTTTGTTATGTCTCAAAGGGATTAGGCAGCATTTTTGATAAAGGCTCCCAGGCGGATTGACTTTTTCCGACACTTCCAACAATCATCAATAATTTTTAAGTTTATCGTGAACAGACAAACAGACGCGGCGGAGGACTTTGTTTTATAATATGTAATGAATATTCGTTTGACGTGGAATTTTCTTATGGTATTAGCTAACAAAAGGCCTGTAGTCAATTAAAACACTGCAAGCCTGAAGCTAATGATTACACTTGGCTTGAAGGTTGAAATAGGACTCCCCTGTGCCTGCTGTTGGAACACAGGTAGGTTCTAGCTTGAATGGGTCGTCTCGACCGGGGTAGTACCACCCTCTCACAGAAAACCGATATGAAGTGACAATGCTTGGCATTGTTGCGTTTTGTTCGGCCAGTGAGAGCGCCGGAGGCCCAGCTCTCCTCACCCCCAAACACAGGCTGGCAACGCACTTGCGACTGCCTCGATGTTGCTAGTGTCTACGGACGCCGGTGATCACTTAACATAAACCGCCTGTTCGTTTGCCCCCTATAATATAAAAAAAACGAAAGCGCGGTCATTGTTGCTTTGTGCTAAATGATGACTAGGATATTCGGATATTACGACGTTCGGCGTAGGTTCAAATCCTTGCTTATAAGTCGAAGCTTTCGATGAAGAAAAGAATCGTGATGAAACATAAATTACTGTTATCTTTATTTCAAAAATTCTTTACAGAATATCAGTCTTAAATATGGCCCAAACAAGGACTGTCTGATGGAAGCCTTAATACCTGATTACAGATTGATTTAATTGAGGGTGACGCGTATTAACTTAACCTTTGGAGGATATTAAAGTTCAAGAAATTTAAAGTTAAGATACACAAAAGAAACAAAAAATCGTTGCAATCATTAAATAAAAACTAAACATATGTAAGAGATTGAGAGAGTGTATATTGTTGTGATGATCGTATGTGTGCAAGTGAGCGAGTGTACGTGCTTGTATGATAGTATATATATAAAATGGTGTTAAGGCTTTTTCTAAGCCACACTCAAGTTCAAAATCTATTATAAAGAACCTGTAAGTGTGTTACAACAGCAACATTTGAAAGCCACTTCCCACTTTAGATCTAACGTGTTTACCATCTTAGACTACATGGTCCATCAATCGAACCTTGGACACGTTTTTCCTATTCTATGGTGGTAGAGCCATGCTAATTGTTCGCGACAGTTTAGAGTAATCTGTGTTCATAAATAATGTGTGCAAAGTAATTCATAATAGATTTAATATTGTATTAGGTAGATTTATAGAGTGCATAGATTTATAGTATAGTTTAATAGTTTAAAATAGTATAACTTGTTAGTTGTAAGTACAAATGTAATGTTTTTGTATGTAAATAAATAGAAAGCGAAGGATGACTCATCGCCATACCGCCCCGCCTGTATAGTGAGATAGGACGCAATGAGCGCTTTGATTGGCGGAGCACCGCCAGCGTGCGTAAGCGGTGCTTTGTCTCGAAATCGTTCCTGAGAGCGACCTCAAAAAGCGGCGCGGGCGGTATAGTTATCCTGTTTTGTACGAGTCGGCAACACGAGCACATCCTTCGCTGCTCTACTAGCAACAAGTCTTTTATTGCAAGAAAACCTGAACATTCTTCAACTTCAACTTCGATCTCATCAAGCCATCGCTATAGTTGTGAGTCAATCGGAGGTGGCTCACATTCATGGTCCTTCGCAAGCCGGATAAATACCTGAACCAGGACGAAAAGATCATATTCATGGTCCTTCGCAAGCCGGATAAATAGCTGAACCAGGACGAAAAGATCAGTAGACCCTCTAAGTGGCCCTCTCCACCAATGGAGGACCGGCAGGAGGAGGCGGCGCTTTGCTCAACTCCTCCCACCACCGTAACCGGACCTGAGGGGATGGGCCGGGGGGGCCATCTCCTCATTGCACAGGTTCGGCGGACGAGGGGGGGCAGCCGGTGTGTACCCGGTTGCCTCTCTATAGGTAGGAGCCCGGCGGTCACCTTCCGCCGGGCGGACCGTTGGGGCGGCTCTTCAAGGGGAGAAGCATAGATCGATCCCTTGCCGCCCCAACAATACGGTCGGACGGTACACCGTGTGGTTTTAGTCCGTGCGAGTCGGACATAACCCACCCTCTCCCCCGGGGGGGTGGTGTATCCATAAGGGATTTCCCCACGTATAAAAAAAAAGGGTTCACTGACTGGTTTTTAATGTGATTCAAGTTACACGGTTCAGTTACAATGGCGTGAATAATAAATTTCGTTAAGACCTTGACAGGTCAAGACCGAAATGAGTTCGAGAAAAAAAAGGAGGAGGCTTAGGGCTTAGGTTGGTTCAATATGTGAACGATTTCGATTTTAGGAACTAACAACTCTCACTATGCATCCGTTAAAAATGAGAGTAGCTATAATGTTTTTCATATATATACGATGTACAACTAGACACTGTAGTGTCATGTTGCGTCTCAATAAAATCGTCGATTTTTTATTTAATCGTATGGCTGAAATGGAGTAATCCGTTCCATTTTATTATAATTGGAGATTTAATTCTTTCAGCCATTTTAGGGCGTCGTCGGTAAGAACGATTAGGTCATCTGGAGAACCATTATATTTCCTTAGTGGGTTATATTCTGGTCCATTATATTGTTGTATGATGTGTGCTAAGGATATCTGCTCAGCAGTCACAGCGTGGCGAGTCAATCCATCCGCACCGGTATTTAAACTGTGCACACTGCCCGTGTCTAGTACGCAATCTGTTTAGTTTGCTCCAGTCACCTCGGGGCAGATCGAAGCCCTTTAATTTAATACACGGGTCGATGGCGCATCTTGCTTGGCCCAACTTTGACGCTTGCCAGGTTTTTCGCCATTCGCTCCATATGCTGGATTCCCCATTAGCTATTTCCGCAGCAATAATGTAAGCTGGTCGTCGGGATTTTAGTCTATGGTGTGGGGGATTAAAGAACTCACTATGCATAGGTAGGCTAATGTTCTGCTTTACTTTAATAAGCTCTCTCAGCAAGGCCATCTCAAAGCTGGTGGAGCTATATGACATGATGTCGAGTTTTAATACAAAATACAATCCTATGATTTGATAAATCACTGTGTTTATAGTTGAAATTTCCACGCGGACGTAGTCACGGGCGCAGCTAGTTATAATATAAGACTACATCTACAGTTGTGCACAGCGGGAACAAGTTTTATCTTTCCACAGAATGCACATTCTTGTGACAGGAATATTTACATGCTTAATATCGACGGAATATTGTTATATGTACGGCTATGCTTATTTTGAAATCGGATGTCACTGTTAGATTGTAAGTCAATATAAAAGCAACGTCTCTTTGCCTGCCTGTCTGTCCAATTGTATACTTCCAATTTTAGGACTACATAACTAATTTATATAATTATTTTTTAAATACCAGATGAAATCTCTGCCAATTTTCTCTCTGCTATCTTGTATTAGAAAATACATGGAGCAAGTTATGAGAATAACTGTACATGAAAGACAACTAGTTTGGTTCTTTTGCATTAGATTACATAAATTATAAAACATTGTTACACCTATATGCAAGCTTGTTGCTATAGAAACAACGAATGGCTCAACGATCGTTTGAGTTCAAAAGTATTATGCTTTGTCGAATTCTTCGAATAATGACGTCAGTTTTCCAGATTATTCCGCTACTGTATAAAAAGGTATATAAGCACGCCACGGTGCGTCCATGTAGATTGATTCTAAGCGTCGAAGCGAATATGAAAAGAAACGAAACCAAGTAATCTTCAAGCGGACCGCTACTACAGCATTTTAAGGTGTAAGTGTGATTAATGTAATTGACTGATAGTGTTCGCGATTCATAATAGATTTAATATTGTATTAGGTAGATTTATAGAGTGCATAGATTTATAGTATAGTTTAATAGTTTAAAATAGTATAAGTTGTTAGTTGTAAGTACAAATGTAATGTTTTTGTATGCAAATAAATAGAAAGCGAAGGATGACTCATCGCCATACCGCCCCGCCTGTATAGTGAGTTTAGGACGCAATGAGCGCTTTGATTGGCGGGGCACCGCCAGCGTGCGTAAGCGGTGCTTTGTCCCGAGATTGTGCCTGAGAGCGACCTCAAAAAGCGGCGCGGGCGGTATAGTTATCCTGTTTTGTACGAGTCGGCAACGCGAGCACATCCTTCGCTGCTCTACTAGCAACAAGTCTTTTATTGCAAGAAAACCTGAACATTCTTCAACTTCAACTTCGATTTCACCAAGCCATCGCTATAGTTGTGAGTCAATCGGAGGTGGCTCACACTAATGGCTGTAGAGCCACGTTGAAACTATTACTGGTTTCAGCATGAATGGGTCGGCTCGCTCGGGGTAGTACCACTCTCTAATAGAAAACCGACGTGAAGTAACAGTGCTTGCCATTGTTGCGTTTCGTTCGGTCAGTGAGAGAACCGGAGGCCCACCTCCCCTCCCCTCTCCTCCTCTCCCTCCCGTCATCCTTTCCCCCCAAAGGGTGTCAACGCACTTGCGATTCCTCTGGTGTTGTTAGTGTCCATAGACGGTGGTGATCACTTAACAGCAGGTGACCCACATGTTCGTTTGCCACTTATGCCATAAAAAAATATGATCCAGATTCTCAAAATTGATCAAATATGTAGTCATCTTATGATGTCACTGTGATTAAAAAAATACTAGATAAGTAACTAACACAATAGTCAAACGTGAGTCAACTGGATTTAAATTGTGATTGCAATCCGTGTGTATGGACACTTCCCAGAATAACAGAGTAGATAATTACTCGAATTGAAGATAAAGAATTACTAACACTTTTAAAGGTTTGGGTTTTGTTATAGTTTACTATTTGACATTAATATTTTATACTAAATGAAGAGGCCGTCGAAGAAGAATCGAAGTAGATATAAGAAAGAAATGAATTTTTAGACATTACGAAAACCCAATTACACTTTTATTATATTTTGTTTGTTGGTCTAAATTATCTTTCCAAACGATAATCCAACTCTGACAGATCTTTTATTGGACAACTTTTCAAATCATACTTCGGACAAAATGATCTGGGATAAATACGCTTTCACCTTTTTTCTTTTATAGTAGCACGGCAAAATGACTACACCATGCCTGACGGTAAGCACAGTACAGTCCAAAAACAATGGCGACCAACAAGTGACACACTATCCATCGCGGGTCGCCACTGTCATGCCGGCTTGCAAAAAGCGGGATATGCACAAGCTGATCCCGAAACGCGACCCGCAGAAGCGAATCACTATGACGGGCTTTTTCGCCGTATACATGCCACCCAGTCAGGCTGTAAAACCCTTTCGTCATTGGCTCGTTCGTTATTCAGCAGGGTGCACCACGTGCAGGTGAGGTTGGCTTTAGGGTCTCAAGTCTTAGATGTTATTCGACACCCCTTACACCCCAAAACTATAATCGTAATTACATAATATAAAAAAAAGTCCAAAAAAAATTTTTTTTTTTTATAGTAGCACGGCAAAATGACTTTACTGTGCCTGATGGTAAGCACAGTACAATCCAAAAACAATCGCGACCACCGAATGACACACTATCCATCGCCGGTCGCTACTGTCATCACTGCCGGCCTGCGAAATGCTGGATATGCACAGGCTGATCCCGAAACGCAACCCGCAGAAGCGAATCACTATGATGGACTTTTTCGCCATATACATGGTGGTTGCGACCCTGGTAAAACCCTACCACCCCACTTTCGCCATTGCCTCGTTCGTTGTTCAGCAGGGTGCACCACGTGCAGGTGAGGTTGGCTTGAGTGTCTCAAGTGTTAGATGTTATTCGACACCCCTTACACCCCAAAATTACAATTAATATCAAAAAATAATTAAATTGTATCAGGCACAGTGCAGTCATTTTGCCGTGTTACAAAAAAAAAATCATATAATAAATTTAGACCATAGTTGATATAAAAAATCAAAACAAGAACACAGTTATTCCATTGTTTTGAGATCTCACTTCTGTTGGCCACGGCAGTCCTTATAACTCCCACGACTTTCTTTTACAGGAAAAATATTATATACTGTGAATGTTCTTCACTGGAAGCTGGAAACCACAATCACAGCATTATATTTCTTTTTGTATTACAAGCAATAATAATACCTAACTCAGTTCTAAGTAAAGTTAGTGTTGTTTGAAATACTGACTTCGACGAAACGTTCCAAGAACTGCTAATTATTTTACTTATCGGTTTCTGACTTACCAATGAAATAAAGCGTTCCATTATCATATTTCCTGTTACGAATGCGACACACTGTCTGCGTTCCCAGTAATATTATATTTGCGTAGATAAGAATATTTAATATGATTAAATGCTACTAGTGTCGTCGGATATTGAATTATGTTGATGAGATACTCATAATGGACACTTTTGTTATGTATTCTTAATTTTAAAACAATGATGGCTGTCAACAGATATTAAGGTAAATTATACAATAAATTTCAATAGCATTCCATAGTGATGGGTTTTGGAAAAAATAACGCACGATTGTAGCAAAATAAATAGATATAATACGAGCACAATGACACAGTGTGAAGTAGTAAACATAAAAGGAAAGTGACATCTACATTGAATGGTAAAGCGACCAAAATGCAAAGTTTCTATTACATAGTAAAGTGGCGCCACCTGACATCATCATAACATTTGATATTCTTAACTAGTTTGGTTTATATTATTCTAACACCTGCCCTTAAACTAAACAGTCTGTAATCCAAGATGAGAAATACATTTATAATGTTTATCTTTACTTAAACATTTAGTCAATACATCTGTAGGCATACGTTCAGTAGACAAATATTCTAATTTAACAATTTTATCATTTACAACTTGTCTTACATAATGATCTAAATTGATTGCAAGAGCGATTAATGTACGTATAGTAGAATATCGTACCACAGGTGAGTAGGTTTCTTTGTAGTCAATCCCATATTCCTGGGTAAATCCTTTAGCTACAAGCCGTGCTTTATAACGTTAGTAACTGACCTTCAGATCCTAGTTTCTTCTTAAAAATCCATTTACAACGAACAGCTTTCTTCCCGACAGGTAGTACTGTTAGGTTCCAAGCTTTGTTCTTTTCAAACGACTTATACTCATCTTCAATGGCTTCCCTCCAGTGTTCTCTATCAGGTCCTGACAGCGCTTCACTTATAGTCTGTGGTTCAACACCGTGATTAGCTGCTGTCATGGCAACTACAGTACTCGCAGTTTCTTCAATGTCTTCATAATCACTTGATCCTTGTTCCATAATCATATTAGGACTCCATGTGATATCGTTGGGATCATCCGCAAAGTTAGAATTATAAGTACTCGTATCAGAAGTGCTTGAATCAGATAATTCTACAACAGACACTGGATTGACATAAGTATTTATATTATTCTAACACATAGTATAAAACAAAGTCCCCTACCGCCTCTGTCTGTCTGTTCGCGATAAACTAGCGAACGGATTTTCATGCGGTTTTCACCGATGGATAGAGTGATTGATGAGGAATGTTTTTTTGCGTTATAATTTGTCAAGGATATTTTCATACTCATGGCGGGACAACGTCTGCCGGGCCCGCTAGTTAAGTATAACTTACACCCGCGACTTAATCTGCATTGTTTATTATTTTAACAATATATTCGATTTACGAAGGAAACCGCATGAAAAAATTAAAAGCAAAAATTTGATGAGGTTTGAATACTTTTGCTTACCTACTCTTTTCTCTTTTACTTAGCTCGCAATACTCGTAATTCGGTGAAGCTGTTAAGACCTTGCTAGGTCCATAGCGCAGTCAGATCGAAAAAAAAAACCTCGCAATACTTGACAGAGTTGAACAGAATGTGATAAATCATAAACAAAAATTTTACTTTATGATTTTCTTGATGGTGTTTTTTTTTATCAATGTTTTATAAACAGCTTCTATGCGTGCACAAACAAACAGAAAGACACACAGATAGATTGATAGGGCTCTCCGACTATTTTATTTATAAGCTTTTTTATATTTTGCCTTATATTTATAGTTTTTTTAAGCCTTAGGTACGGCTAAGCAGAGTATTCGTCCTTTACTATCGCCGATTGATTGATTACTCTATTTGTCGCTACGAGATTCAATTTATGTGCAACAGTGCAGGGGAATGAGAGGTACACGCCCTGCGGACGCGAGTATGGTAATTGCAGACCACAAGTACATATTAAGTATTTCATTGTGAATAAAAAACCTATGTGTATTATACTAATTAAAACAAATCGTCTCATTTTTTTTCTTACATATGTATATCGAAAATACTGTTAGAAACAAAAATCCTATGAATCCGTATGGTAAATTTTAATCTTCCATATGATTAAATAGGGGACGCTTGTTTTTTTTTCAAGTTTAGAATTTATAAAACTCTTTAATAGTTCATTAAAAAGGCTAGGCTAGATTTTCTTGTATAAAATTGAACGCTCTACCAAACACTAAGTTATAATTTTCTTATAAACCGACGAGTTTCGAAGTTATTCAACTTTAAAATATATTTTATAATATTTTCTCATTTTTTGACGAAACTCTCAAGTTTATTATAAAACCTTTCCAAGAAAATGGTAAAACATATCTTCCAGTAACATTTAGTTTTTATTTCATTAAAATCAGCCCACTCTATCAAAAGTTATTGTAATTTGAATCACGGCTCGATATAAATACGTGAGAAAAGTAGGTAGTAATTAGACTTAATACATTCAGTTGTCTTTATTAGTCACTGTTTTGTACATCAGTTTCCGCGTGAACGAAGTCGCGGGCAGAGATAGTATACTTTAAAAGGCTTTGAAATTAATTTTCTATATATCTGTATACAGATTTAAGTAAGATACCAAAAAGAAGTAGAAAAAAGGAATAGGTACTGAGGTAGTTACATAAAAAGAGTTATTTAAGAAGTTTACGACATAAATTTGAGCTAATCGAATGACGTCTTGATAAAAAAGAAATACAAAGGCGAGACAATATTTCGAATGAACGACAATAAAACTGCTATCGTGATGAATGAGTCACGTTTAATACAAGGTTTATTAAGCGATTCCGACACGGACAAAAGACAATAAATCGTATCGATCAGTTGCAATTGAATGGGACGCCTTACGAATGCAGTGGTGACTCACCGCTGTGAACTTGGCCCCGGCGAGTTCAATATCGATTACTGGGGAAATGAGTTGGTATCGATTGTTCACATTCACATTTTTTTTTGTAATTACTAGCTGTCCTGTGACCAAGCCTTCGTCCACGTGGAACGTCACGAAAAAAAAAACGAAGGAGTCATAAGGATTAAAGTGCAATCAGGACTACCAGACGCCGTATAGACATCTATTCATTCGCGGTTGACATACCCTTCATCCGGACGAAGTGCTTCGCTTCGTCATTTATTATGCGAACGGCGAGGGAGTGGAATGCGCTGCCTGCGCCTTTTTTTCCTGAAGCATATGATGTAGCAATCTTCAAAAGAAGAGTGAATGTGCATTTACTGCGTGAACGCGTTATATCCTAGGCCTCGTCCTCACTTCACATCAGGTATGACTGAGGTCAAGCGTCGCACAGTGTATTATAAAAAAAAACTCAGAACAATGGGATAAATGTGTGTAAATTAATTATAGTCTGAATTATTTAAAACTAGCAGACGTTGCCCTGTCCTGATAATAAAACAGTATATATATAGCTCATAGAAAGCGTTCGGTGACGATGACGCGATTTCTTTTTTTTTTTGTTCACCCAAAAAAGTGCTAAACAAGATTTTGCTTCAAAAAATATATAATAAACTAAACAAGCCGTGTCCAGAACCGCGCGCAACACGCGTATTTTTACACTGAAGACAATTTTTTGCTAAATTCCAGGCGGAGAAAGTCGCGGGTAAAAGGAATTAATAAATATGATTGGTAAACATACTCAACCTAGAAGATAGACGGACTCTCAAGTTCAGATGTTAGAAGACACTTAAACAAGGTTATCGTTGGATCGTAAACTTTCGAGTGGTAGCTGAACATACCATACTTTAAAAAAATCTCCATCGTGTCTCATTTCAGAGTTCAAACGTAATAATAATTGAAGGCTTGATTAGGAGATAATATTTAACACTTTCATGTTACGACCACTGTCTAGAGGCAGTTCCAATATTAAAGCACAAAAGGGGGCGGAGTGAGTAATTAATTTCCTTATTTTTGACGACATAAGAGATGGGGCGATCTGGATAAGTAGGTCTGATATATTAGGCGCATAGCCTTATCCACTGGACTTCTCATTCGCCCTCGTAGCGCACCACTATAAGTTAATTAATCCATAGACTATAAATCCTTATTTCTAGACTTGTTAATGGATATGGACAGCAGGTCCGTGAATCAATAAGAAAAATATTAATCTTTACGTAAGCATACTTATAAGAGCACTAGCTTCTGCCCGCGACTTCGTGCGCGTGGAATAGTTACTTTGGGCTAACGCTAAAAGACCCTAATTTGAAACCTATAGCCTTCCTCGATTAACGAGCTGTCTAACACTGAAAGAATTTTGCAAATCGGACCAGTAGTTCCTGAGATTAGCGCGTTCAAGCAAACAAACTCTTCAGCTTTATAATATTAATATATATATATATAGATTGTTTACTTTTGCTTACGAGGGAGAGGTTAGGAATTACAAAAAATTTGCTTGTGTAATAATTGAATAATTCCCAAATTTGGAGCCTTCGTTAAGGATAATTCCTTGTAATTGTTTTTAAGAAATAAAGATGTTTGTTTATCGTAGCTTCGATGTTACCATTAATTAACCTCGTGAATCTCAAGGAATCCAGGTAATTATTCAGGTCGCGAGATTTGTCGTGGGAAACGGTTGGAGGACAACATGCCTCAGTAATTAAATCTATAAATGGAAAGAACCGCATAGTTTGCAGGCCGATTGACCGAGTTACGTCGTCGAACTTGACACATGAACCGATGATTTAAGCTACTTTTTTTTTATAGCCTAGAATAAACAATCTTCGTTCTTAAATATAGAAGCATAACCGGATTCAAATCAATGATACTTTATGAAATTTAGGCCCTGAGAAGGCGTTTATGAAAGTCATCGAGAGGAACTAGCAAGAAACTCGATCTGGTTTATGTTTTCATGATATACATATTCTTACAAACATAGATAGTTACAGTCGTTTTTGGTGGATGCACAGAGACTGGCATCATTGCCGAACGTCACCATCGTTCACATATTGATCTACCCTAATAGCCTTTAGACATTAAAACCCGTTTGACACGGTCCTTGAACTGACTGTCCTGCAAATCGGTAATGTGCTTTGGGACTTTGTTATAAGATTTTACACTATTACCTAATGGTGGTAGAGCCATGCTGAAACTATTACTGGTTTCAGCATGAATGGGTCGGCTCGCCCGGGGTACTACCACCCTCGCATAGAAAACCGATGTGAAGTAGCACTGCTTGCATTGTTGCGTTTCGTTCCGTCAGTGAGAGCGCCGGAGGCCTACCTCCCCTCCCCTCCCCTCTCTCCTCTCCCTCCCCTAAACCTTCCCCCCAAAGGGTGGCAACGCACTTGCGACTCCTCTTGGTGTTGTTAGTGTGCATGGGTGATCACTTAACGTCCTGTTCGTTTGCCATATATGACATTTAAAAAAAACTGTTACTGGTTTTAGTGAGCCTGAAACATGGAATGACTAATTTGTTACTGTTTATAGTATTTAGATTATGTTGGTATATTACTAAATCCATAATTTGTGGACATACATTATATATTGGGAGGGCAGAGTTAAGATACCAATAGGATGGTGCTAGGGCATTATCTAATCTCCATATGGCTTGTAGCCACCCTCAACTCACTCGGGGAGTACGTGCACGGGAGTGAGAGGTACACATCCTGCGTAGGCGAGTAACACCATCCTCTTGTACAATTAACTAACAGTTTTCTGCGTGACAATTCTACAAAGCAATCAAACTATGATGTTTGTCGGCTGACGGTGCAAATACAGCAGGTTCCTCAATTTTATATACAAAAATATATACTTCAATTTTTGTATATTAAAAATGGAATCAGCGGAAAAGTACAAATGAACACGGCGTTGAATCACGTACATAGGAGTTATTATTTCATAAAATGTTACGACATGATCTTCATACGAGGCTATGACTCGTTACGCTCTGGGTTACGACCAATTACAAAGACATATTTTATAATTATTGCATAAGATATTATACTATTACGTTATAACGGTATCTGGGTAAGTGGGGACTGATAGTACATACGATTAGAAATATTTACGGAGCGAAAGAACAAAGGGCGATAAAGGAACAAACAGAAAACCTGTATATTATATCTATTCCAACTTGTTCCGTATTTTTCTTATCTATAATAATCTATATGTTAACACAAATCTTTTTTGATATTACTGTATCGTTTGAAAGGAATGTATCTGCCCACTAGTTTTCGTGAACGCACCTTTAAAAAACGTTCGCAAGTGCTGCCCTCTAAGGCAACGAGTACTTTGAATCTAGCAACATAAAAAAACCGCTCTGAGCGATCTGCGTTAATAAACAATCGGTACATATATCTAACAAACCGTTAAAAGAAACCAAGTGCCAGTGTAGACTTGTGTCCTATTATTTCAAAATCAGCGATCTAACCCACGAACCAAGCCGGGGTACCCCGAAAAAGAGGATCTCCTAGTGCGGGTGTGTGGTGGATACATGTCCTCCTAAATTCATTTCCTATACACAACTATTTTTATTAATTTATATATTTTATAGCATCTAGTGTTTGGACAAAATCTCATCTAATATTAAATGACGATGTAATTTAAGCTGGTAAACACGCTAAACCCTGAGGTGGAATGTCTCCAAAGTGCGTATGCCCGAATATACCAACAGATGCTTGGCAACAGATTTCTAGCTAGGCAGGCGGACTTAGGAAATAACCTACCATCATGCAAGGTAAAAAAAACCTTTTTATAGTCATACCATGGTAAATAAGCAGAATATAAAGATGGTAGATATTCGGGTAATATTTAAAAAATATATTTTGATGTGAAACATCTATAGGCGCGGGTAAGCCTGATTGTTGGCTTGGTGACTCGTGGTGACGCAAACACGAAACATTTGCAACCCTATCTGCATAAGCATAAGATTCAAATTGTTTTGTCGGCCACTCATTCTACTAGCGTTACGAGGCACGTGGCGAAAACTTAGCAACATTGATAAATGCCGCCAAACACACCGAGCCTGCGCCTAGTTGAATTTTTGTATTTAATAATGAATATTTATGTAATAAAATAAATAAACAGTAATTATTTTATGGAACAAATTTGTAATCTTTTCATTATGCCATAGCTGATTCCTGTCGTAATCTGTTATTTTAGGCTTAACTTATACAAAACAGTTTTAATATTCCACATCTGCCAGGCGTCCCGTGACGGCTCAATTTTTTTTAAATAATCTAGTTCTTAGAACCGCAAATTAGATATTTTTTTAGCGAATTTTTGCATAATTCGCATTGTTGGTTTCATAAATAAATTTAACCCAAATTGTTTATTTTTGCATTGATTTGCGCAGTACGCTGGCCATCTTCTCCTTCTTAAAATGTCATTTTTTAACTATAAAGTAATAATTTAGTTTAAATAGAATCGTGATATCATACATCTAACTGTGAAGGTCTCAGTAAAGCCGTCATAAATCGGGATATATACAGTCTCTAATATGAACCCTGTAGTCCATATGGGGCCAGGAGAACGGCGACTAAGTTAGTAAATATATAAAAAGTATTTATGGTTTACTTTCTAACTAAACTATTAACTTGGAAAATTATTAATAAAAGTTAATCACCATCTTCTTACCCTTATATACCCTTATACACCTAAGTAGTGACGGAACAACATGTTTTCATTTTCCACTCTCCCCTGTCAGTTCTCATCTCAGTATTCACACCTTTTATCCACATTTTTTTTCACACAATCCATACATACCTTTTTAGGTCTTACTCTACTCCTGTATCCGTCCATCTTTGTACTTAAAGCTTTTCTAGTTACATGACTTTCATTTCGTCATGACATGCTCATACCGTGCTAACCTATTACTCCTCAACTTCTCTGTTACTCGTTGATAAAAGTTCACGGAAGACAAATCATTTGAATGTCATATATAATTGCAAAATAATAGCAATATAATATACGTACAATTAGCAACATTGGAATTACTTTTTCGATTATAAATTCTTACATCCCTGTCCACGCGATAAGATAATCTATATAATCATATACAAGTAGATTACATGTTCAGAGTGCAAAGGAATTTAAACCAAAAACTTTTGAAAATTAAGATCTACTTTCGATGAACCTAATTTATGATAAAGGCTAATAAAATAATATAGTAAATTACATATTGCTTAATTAACGTAAACAGCTTAGATATCAAGCTAGGCTAGCTTGTGATACTGGTTCATATATATCATTTTCCATTGAAGACACTAGAGACAGTTAGGAGTAAATGTAATAAAAACCTAAGAGTTAGCTACGAGTAAGAGGCGACTATCACATTACGATACAATATTAGTTTATCATATTTTTTTACAAAACAATTTGAACTATGAAAAATATTGGTAGACGCCATTTTATATTATGTACAAAATATCACGATAAAGGTTAAAGTTACAAATTCTTATGTTATTACTACATCCAATACATTATCAACAAAAACCTTAGTATGTAAGGAGTATATTATAATGTAAAAACAAAAGAATACTTCTTTGAGAAGAATATCATTAGATTCTTCATATAGACTCTCAGCGGCGCTAGACTAAAACTTCGCTATTAAATTAACTATATTTTACTACATCTATATCTTCATCTATGCCAAATTAAATGTAATAAAACTGTTTTCAATGAAAGTGATGTTATAATATCCTTTTAGAGCTAAAATCAAGATTCTCTTTTAAATCCTTTGCTTTCGTAACAATATTGAAAGCGGTTTTTAAGTATGTATTTTTATGTGTTTGAATATTTAAGTTGATATACTTGTTTGGCGACGCGACGCATCTCTCCTTTGAACTTTCTTTTCTTACCTGAAACAGAAAAAGATAATATAATTAATCTCCATATACATAGATAAAAATCAATGTTTTTTTATTGTAATTTAATTTATTCCTATATAATTTAAGACTATGCAATATAACTTTTATTGCACTACTTTTAAATCTCATTTTAACTCGTCTATAATCCTGTAAGGATACCATTCTGGAAAATTAAATACTTATAGAAATTATTAGATTATTATGCATTACATTTATCGGTATAGTGGTAATATATTGATCGGTGTAGTGGATAGAGACTTAAAAATTGCGTTTTCTGAGAATTTGTTGAATCAAATCAAATATGTAGAAGCATATTGTAGCAGTCGGTACCCACAACGCATGTTAATATTTTACAAAGGAAATGCATAGCGAGTTAGATTTTTTTTCGAACTTTCTACACTATTAATCTAGCAAGGTCTTAACAGCTTCACCGGACTACTAAGGCGAGCGCTTAAGGCACTCAGCCGATTTTATTTGACAACTAGCTCAAGGGTGCACAGCACATCTCGGCCTGGGCTGTTGCCTGATACATGCAATTCGCTATCTATCTGAGCTAATCTAAGCTAACTAATCTATTCATAGATATATGAGTTGTTGAAACATATATGTTTACCAAGCATACATACCTCAACAACTCTTATATATATTTAGTATCGGATAATTTTAGCGAGTTAGAAACTCATCTGTGTAACTAAGTTTCATGGCCCGACATATCAAAATGGCTGACAACGGAGCGATCTCCATTTAATTGCTTTCGGAAACTCCGCTCTTATAAAAACGGACTTTGGACTCGACATTGCTGACAAGCCCTCCACTGTTTACATAGAGTTTATTAACTTTAAACAGCTTTAAAACTATGACAGTGAATAGATAACGTTAGCGTTTTCTCGTCAATCTAATAATCTCAAACTTTGAGAAAATAACTGTGTAATAATTATTGTAATAATGGTGGTAGGGTTGTGAGAAAATTCTAAATGCGATGATGGCTTTTGTTAATGACTACGTGCGGTACCGCTATGACACACCCGAGAGGCGAGACTACAACGCCACCCGGGGAACCACTATTGACCTGCGACACCGCGCTATTGACTATATCGGGGGTGTTACTAATGACCTCGAACGCTATTGGTTGAAGTTAACGGCTGTTCCATTATTCACCCCGGTGTGAGACTACATTGGTGGGAGTTCGGGATATAAAAGGCAAGATGTCGCTGATCTGCACGGACTCCTATGTGGAAGTTACTGTAAAGCGAATCTCTGCCCGGATAAATAGTTACAGTATCTTCAGAGTGTTTATTGGTGTTCCTGTCAGACTGGCTGATTATACGTATTGTGTAACACTTTATTGATAGCGTGTTCGTTGTACGTAGGTACGAATCCTTGCAGCTGAGCCGATAAATTTGCTTTTCGCCTGTAATGGAGGAGGTATATTATTCCAAATTTTTGACGCCGCATCTTTGAAACTACCTTCATAACCTACTGATTTATGTTTAGGAAGGGGTGTTTCTTATTTTAATTCTTGTGTTAATATTATGAATTTCTTATACCAGTCAAATTTAGTATACAGGTATTCCGGTTTTTTTATTTATTTATTTAGAAACACCAACAAGATTTACACTAGAATAGTACATAACGTGCATTTTTAATGACTCTATTTAAGTGCGATCTTAATTATAGGTGTTTACGACGTATTTATTATATTCTACAGCAAATAACTTAAGTTAATGAGAAAGCTAAAACAAAAACAACAAAAAAAGAAAAACAAAAAACACTAACCATACAATCCAATTTTCTTTTTATTTTAAGTTACTTAAATAAATTTGTTTATACTGGCTGAGACTATTTGTGAATATATCTAGATTAGAGCTTTAGATTTTAGAATTATAAAGTGATATCATTACATTTAGTGGACAGTAAAGGCCCAAATTTGTTCGAAAATACTTCGTAGCGAATATATTAAAACGTGAGGTTCTAGGCAGCTTCGTAGGAACAGTTATATCAACTCTGCTTAGTAGTTCAGGTGCGTTTTACTGCAAATAATAGTGTGGGTAAGACACGCTAAATGTATCTATCTCCTTGAACACATATTTAAGATATTTTTGCCATTAATGATCGGAGATATATGCGACCATTTAGGCATGTCATAACAAAATCTGATACATGCGTTTTGAACACGTTGAATTGCTTTCGTAATCATTAATTTTGTGCGAGTCCCTAACAAGGACTTCAAATGATAATTATGACAAAGTAATTAAAAATCCGGCTTTGCGAGAAATGTATAGAAACAGAAGAAATATATTCCATACATTAAATTATACGAGTTTGTAAATGAGATTTCTTTAAGATGAGAGTTCATCAAACGGTCATAATCAGAGTGACGGAAACATAACATCCATTTCCTTGATGTGATTTCCTTTATATAACATACACATAGATTTAAAAACTATAGTCCTTAACGTATTTTATAATTTAATTGATGTCATAATAATAATAGGTTTTTATTAATTAATTCTGATGTTGTAAATGTTATGTTTTTTATGAGTACAAATTCCTACCAGCTTATAATTCGTATGATTCACAAAAAGCATGTTTGCTATTTTTAGAATACATGTCTATCGATAAAAGTGATTTTCATATAACTTTAAATCACCCACTCATGTTTATTTTTATCATTAAGAGATGGCGGCATAAACAAGATGTCTCGTGCTTTCTATTGATCGCGTTCATTGAATAATTTAGCCAGGTATCTCAAATAATCAATTGTCTTGTTATGGTTTCATCGTGTTGGTCAAAACCAAAGTATTGTTCGGGTCCGGATTATTCCAAATTAAATAAAAAATTACACATTTTTCCTGACATTTTTAAGTCCACTAACTAACATATGGCCTAATAATATATAGACATTTTTACATGAACGATTTTAGATAAAATATTATTGAATCTAATGAAATAAATAAATAAGAATCCATGTTTATAAGTTTTATGGACTTCATCCAGCACAAAGAAACCCAATTATTGTGAAGGCCGTCGCCCAAGTCAATTGGCTGTAGGTTCATTGGCTTCTGATTAGATACGGAATAGTGCTTGTTATATATAACGCTGTTTTATAAATAATACAATAGAAGCACACTTTAGACGTAACAAGTGCTGTGTAAAGTGGACGATGGAATGTGCTTATCCGGCACTTAAGGTGTTTTTCAAGCGCTGAGAAATATACTGTAGTATTTTTCTACTAAATCTGGATACTATAATAATATTTACGAAGGTCTAATTTCATGTATTTTGAATTAAACTTCGTTTACAATATTGATAGCTATTTAGTTAACTCATTTTCAGTATTGAGGCAATGTGTCGCAGGACAGGAAAGCGACTACAAAAAGCTTATACTCGAACCATTCTATACTATATCTCAAGCCGAGTCGAACGCATTTTATAGTGCAAAATATATTCAGTAACTCAGGCACTGAGTAAGCGTGGAAACTTCTATCCATTGTTGTTTTCTATCAGAAGAGATATAGGAGATTATAGGAGGTGGTAGAGCCACGATGTAGCTATTACTGGTTTCAGCATGAATGGGTCGGCTCGCCCGGGGTACTACCAACCTCTCGCTGAAAACCAACACGAAGTAACGGTGCTTTGCATTGTTGCGTTTCGTTCGGTCAGTGAGAGCGCCGGATAACACACCTTCCTTACCCCTCCCCCATCCCCACTCCCCCTCCCCCAAACACAGGATGGTTACGCACTTGCGACTCTTCTAGTGTTGCAAGTGTCTATGGACGGTGGTGATCACCTAACATCAGGTGCCCCACCAGATCGTTTGCGCCCTATTATATAAAAAACTATATTAAAAAATCGCTGTATACCTGTAGTGTGATAGTTATTTTGGGTCAGACCGCGCGTTGAGGTAACAGGAAATGAGAGAGCGAACGAGCTGGTTAGGGAAGCATTGAACTCAAAAAGGAAAGAACACTACCACAGCTCTCCTATATATGACAAAATATGTACGACAATAAACAACTAAAGAATAGAACAATGATCAAGAAAGAAGAAACAGCTGAAATCCAATAATCTTCTTTCCATATGCAAGCATACCCAATCACCAGGAAAATGAATCAGACTTCAGACATAACCCAACTCCTCACGTGGTATACATTGATAGCTTCCGCTGCGTGTCAGCGTTGTAACAATTCCACACGGACGAAGTCGCAGGCAGAAGTTAGTAATATATAAAAACCATTAAATGACAAACTAAGATCTCGTCAAAAAAAAACTATATCTAACTCGTTTATCTCTAATGAGAATTACATTAGTAAGAATAGTAACTCCAATCACTCCATATTACTACATCCGCGCTCTCCTCTGCGATTCGTACTACAACCAAGCTTACCTACTGTATTTAAAAGGTTTTATTATGATTCAAATGGCTTGTCCAGTACACTTAGAAGTCACTGTAAAGAGCTTAATAATTTTGAAGGTCGGACGTCTGATCCCGTTGACTGACGTTTATTGGCTTCAGATTATTAATTACGTAATGCCGTTTTATAGAAATATAAATTATTCGATCACATTATATATTCGCATATACCATATGAATTTTAATTATGTTAGTTTAGCATATTATTCACGTTTATAAATTAATTTATTATTATTATTGGTTATTAAAATTGATAATTTGCTATTTACATATCAGAAATGATGAAAGAATTAATTTGATAGAAATGTCTAATCCGTGCGTTGTCTTCTCGTACGGTTACATTCTAAAACGCGTTGGTCACGCGTCAGAAAGAGGCAAGTAAGTACGGTGGTAGAGCTACGCTGAAACTATTACTGGTTTCAGCATGAATGGGTTGGCTCGTCCGGGGTAGTACCACCCTCTCACAGAAACACCGACGTGAAGTAACAGTACTTGCATTGTTGCGTTTCGTTCGGTCAGTGAGAGCGCCGGATGACCACCTCCCCTCCCCTTCCAACTTCCTTTATTCTCCCTCTCCCCCAAGACAGATTGGCAACGCACTTGCGACTCCCCTGGTGTTGCAAGTGTCTATGGACGGTGATGATCACCTAACATCAGGTGACCCACCTGTCCGTTTGCCTCCTATGACATTAAAAAAAAGTATTATTATTGGCGAATTTTAGTAAACTTAAAATAATATAATTTAATGTCCAAACATTTGTTTTTAGTTGCAAAATAATATTATTCAAGAACTCACTCTCGAATTGCGTAAACACGAAATGGAATTATGTATAATAAATATGGTTATTAGTCTACTTTATTAATATTTAATTTATATTTTGTCAAGCAGACAAAAGGAAGCATATACATTTTTTTTTATATATCATAGGAGGCAAACGAACATGTGGGTTTTCTGATGTTAAGTGATCACCACCGTCCATAGACACTTGCAACACCAGGGGAGTCGCAAGTGCGTTGCCAGCTCGTCTTTGGGGGGAGAGGGGGAAGGGTGAAGGGAGGTGGGCCTCCGGCGCTCTCTCTGACCGAACGAAACGCAACAATGCAAGCACTGTTACTTCACGTCGGTTTTCTGTCGAGCCGACTCAATTCATGCTGAAACTATTAATAGCCTCAGCGTAGCTCTACCACCTACAATTAGCGCGTTCAATCAAACAAACCCTTCAGCTTTATAAGTATAGATGTATATAGAAAAATATATCCACATCGCTGTATCCACTTGAATGTGGTACGTAAAATGTACAGCTCTGCCCACCTGTGGACGAGGGTACTTAACCCGATTTCGCGGAAGTGCGGAAAGCCCACTTCAGTGCTCAAGCCGTGGCAACAAGCCATGCATGTCAAAACGTAAGTAATATTTGCTGCTCTTTTTAAACAATAACTTTATCTATCTCGAAGACTCCTCTAACGATCTGGAGCGAATCTTGTATTTAGATAAGAATTTGTTTTTTAAATTTATCTATGTAGGTGTCACAGCAGAAAAAACGCTATATAAGCAAATAAAAAAAGTGGAGGCAGTCATAAGGACTGCCAATAGAAGTGAAAACTCAAAAAACTGTTCTTTTAGAAGTTTTAAAACAATTATAGTCGGAATTATTTATCTTTCATAATTTGTAAATTGGAGTTATTAACATTATTGTGTGTGATCAAAGTTTGTAACACGTTATACTTAGAAATTAAACGCACTTAATTAAATTAATTAATTGAAGGAATGCAACCAAAATGTGAGGTGAATAAAACGATAACAGTTTGGTTTTAGTACGCTCGAATAGTAACTTTAAGTACCGGTGTACATTAAGTCCCGACAGATACGTTAGAGAGTGTGTTTGTGTTAACTTATGTAACTTAACCAATTAAGCTCTATAATATGTGAAGTTTACTTAAGTTCTAACCAAATGATGATGAAGTGAAGTGTTAATGATTTAGACATTACACAATTTATAGAGCCGCTTCAGTTGCGCAGAGACATTGCCTCACTGATCGTGTTCTACCGTCTGTATCATGGCGAGTGTTCTGAAGAGCTATTTAATTTAATCCCTTCCTCCGCTGGGCTTCGGAGCCATAGTTTTACGCTAAATCCTATCTGGGCTTCTTATATCTGCCGTACCATAAAGCTGTGGAACAATCTCCCGGCCAGTGTATTCCTCCTTCCTATAATATGGGGTCCTTCAAGCGTAACGTGAAGAGACATTTATGAAGGCCGGCATGACAGCGACGACCGGTGAGGGATAGCGTGTCTCTCGGTAGTCGCCATTGTTTTTGGATTATACTGTGCTCACCATAAGGCGCAGTACAGTCACTTTGTTGTGCTACGATAAAAAAAAGTTTTCGATGCTTTTTCTAATGCGTATGTGGCTTCTATGCTGAAGTTGTAAAGCCGTCGCTAAGCTCCTGTAGGTGGATTTTGGTAGCTGCATTCGACAGCCAGTTTTCTTCTAGCTTAAGAGTGTTACCGTCATCAGACCGTAAGAGACCCACTACAAGGCCATATGCCTCTTCCCGAAGAAAGGTATTAGCATAATCATCACGCCAGCCCACGATGTAGTGGCGATTTCAAACTCTGAGAAATCCATAGCCGTGTGTATTCCCACATACAATAGTACTACAAAAACACGTCTCTGGTTCTGGTTTCCTCGCTATTTTTTCCTTCACCGTCAGCCGATATTGTTACCAATTTAAATGAGTACATGCACGCGAATCTCGAAAAATTCGTTGGTACACGTCGGGGTTCGAGCCTGCGGACATCGTAATAATATTCCACCGATGAAACCACTAGACCACGACGTATGAAGATGTTCCCATGTCAATCCAAATCTTATTGTAATGGCAGATGAATTTGAGGTTAAACTAACAGTTAGATTTCAAACTAACGATGTTGGTGTTTATATTATGGTACATGCATTCCACTCGTCATGACATAAGTGACGCAACCGCCAAAGGCTGCATTATTCGTCGATTAGCTCATCCACGCACGACGTGCACTTGTGATTCTCTCTGATTATTATTTCAAAGCAATGACCTTAACAACTTATGTTTAAGCCTCAATGTTAACGAGCAGTTTAACAGATAAAATATCTGTCAAACTTACGACGACTGACGTCTATTCGCAATTCTATACAAAATAAACATAATATACCCACTAAAAGGTCAAGTGGACTCGTTAAAACGGAAGGAATGGAGACTGGAGACGTAGAGGGAATGAAGGTCTTTGTATTTTTTAAACTTAACAGGTTTTACCTTTTAACAATCTCACATGGACAGATGCCTGGCAATAACTTTTCAACTTGAGTTTTGGAATAAGAAAAGTCTCGGACGTAGAGGGTTTTACCATAAATATACCGAAAAATACGCAGAAAAGTGTTAGGAAAGCCAATCGTTAAATAAGTCAAAAATTAGCCAAGTTTAATTTTGCATACTCACAAGTTAAATGGATAGCTGAAGAAAATGTACAGATAATTGATGTTAACAGGTTTTTTTTACTAAGAGTTTCTGCAGTTTTATAAGCGGTCTAAATGGTATATTGCATTACATATATACCCATATACTAGGATGGATATTGAATTCTCTGAGCTTCAATCTCAGAACTGCTTTTAGAATGTCTGTCGATGACTTCTACTCCGTTATGCATCAGTTATCTGCCTCGATGCTTAGAGGGTTCAGAAGTAGTGGTAAGCCTCTGAAGATATTCTCTTGTACGATAAAGAGGCTGTTTATGCTTCAGTGGACACAACTGGCATTTGTATGTATGAAAGCGTACTATGGTTGTCAATAATTTTTCAGTCTCTTTTTATTTTATTTTTAAGCTATGAAAAAATCAATATAAAAAATATTTGTTACTCATTAACAATTAGGCAAAACATGTCATATAATATTTATTTATATAATTTTACTCTTCTTGCTTCCTTTATCCTTTAATATATATCAAATAATCCTGTAATATTATTTGTCCCTAATAAAGATGTCATAAGTTTCCAAATACATTATGGATATAGCATTTTTGCGTGTTATTTAGTTTTTCAACAATACACAGTACAGAGATCTGCAACCCCAATAAGTGCATATAATTAATTAAAATAACAATTATACATAATGAAATATGAATACAAGTCTATTATTATAACAGATCTGTGCAGAAAATAACCTAAAAAAATTTTTTTTAATGCATTCACAACATCGCTTGTTCGTGGGTGTAGCCCTAACATTGAGATGAGATTGCGGATTTCCGCGTAAGATGAACTTGTACGTGATGTGCATGATTATGAGTTTTGTACCTGTGATTAAAATATATCTCTATATTTATATTCTAACTAATAGTAATTCGAATGTAAGTTTGTTTGTTAAGCTTTCACGTGATAATTACCCAACCGATCATCATGAATTTGCATATACGTTTCCAAGGATACTGGACAAGGATCTAGAAGAAAAATACAGTTCCAGGTGGATATGTCTAGTATATAAGGCAGGCGACATCGCATATAAAAATATATGCATTAAGTCTATAAGGTGTAATACCGTTTAGCCGACCATCCTTTAGCATTCCAAGTTTTTTTGTGTTTTTTTTTCTATGCTATCGCAATTTTTGGTAAAATTAAATGTTCGCAATATACTTATATTTCAAATCGCTTATGATCCAAAAAACTTGAGATTCGGAGTAAGCTGATCGAAATCCATGTAAATCACGCTTGGTTTAGTTCCACAAAAAAAAATTCGTAACCAAAACACTCAATTTTCACAATTTTTACGGTTTATTGCAATTTACTACAACAAGATGAAAATGATAATTATAAAGTGCACGCAATGAATTTAAAAATGCAAAGTGAGTGGTTAACCATAGGCGAGTTCTGCATCCTGTTAGCCCTGAAATGGCGCACCCTACTTTATGATTGGTCTCCTGCCCTATTAAAATTCTATCTTAATGCCTTCCAAATGACCCTTCCAGACCAAAGTAACCTAGTAAGATGGGGGAAAGCCTCTGAAAAATCTTGCTCTACTTGTGGTGAGGCAGTAGGTACTGCTAGGCACTTATTGGTAGGTTGTAAGGTGCTGCTTGATAGGGGTTATTACTCACGCCGACATGATAGAGTACTTGAAATCATACGTGAAGCAGTAAGTCTTTCAGTAGCTAGAACCCAAAAAGGATTAACCACAAATAAACGACAAATTAACTTTATAAAGGATGGCTCAACTGTCAACTCTAAAAGCAAGTCTTTCTCAATCCTAGGTACTGCATCTGACTGGACTATTTTAATGGATACGTATGACGGGCACTATAAAATCCCATAGGATGTTGGTGTTTCGTCATCCAGACCGGACATATTCCTCTTTTCTAGACACATTAAACATATATTACTAGTAGAGCTTACGGTACCGTGAGAAATCAACATCCACAATCAAATTAAATAAATATTACGATCTAATTAACGAACTAAATAAAAATGGCTATGTGGTTAATTTATACGCGGTAGAAGTAGGAGCGAGAGGTATACCAGCAAAATCTCTCTATAACCTTCTGAAGGACCTTGGCCTGTCGAGAACTGCAGTAAGTTCTATTTTAGAACGAGTATCAAAGGCTGCACTAACAGGTTCCTACCAAACTTGGCTAGGCAGGGCGGGAAACTCGAGCAGTGAAGGTGAGCGTTGATGTGCATCTCAAAGGGGGCCACACGATGGACCCGGCACCTGCACGGTGAATCCATGGAATGCTAAGAAGTTCATCTCTCTCTTTTGAAAGTGCACAGTGCAAACTGACTCCAGATTCGGATTCAGTGGGTCGAAATACATGTCAGTAAGCAGGTGAAGTCAAATATACAAATTACTTTTGTTTTTTTTTTGTATGCTGGTGTTATTTCTTTAGCTGACATTACCCACTTTTCTCATATTCAGCCACTAAATTTGAAATTGGAATGCTTTTGCTAAACATTATTTTACTAAAAGTGATAGATATCAATCTAAAACGCGATACACAGACGACGAGCGTATAATATAAGAATTACAACAAAAAAAACATACCGTGATGAGACTTGTGCACGCGCTGCATTGTCTTATTACGTTCCCTGTCATCAGCTTTCGTATAACACCGTTTTAAGTCAATGCACTACTGGCATGGAAACATGAAATCAATACACATCTTTTTATATATAAGCGGGTAACGGCTGCTTCGATGTCGTGTAAATAGTTTGTTCTTTAATTGAAAAGAACTACTTAGTTCATTTGTTTTTTAATTTAATAATTATTATTTGCGAAACAACTTGATATTTCTTTGCGTGTGCTGTCTTCGCCGCATTGCCATCGACCAATCACAATTCACGCTGGTATTGGTTCATCATATCTTCAATAAAGGACTAAAACGCGCTCTTCAAGGTCGACAACACAACAGTGATGACCTTGGTGTTGCAGTTATCCATAGGACATATCCGAGGATATGGTCAAAAGTGAAAAACCAAAAATTGAGACTAGTTCAGAAGTTTTGTCAAGCAATCTTCTAGATTATTACTGCCATTGTCGAGCAGTTAAAGATATCACAAGTTTCTTGCGTTCATTTCAACAAACTAACAAGATGGCGGCCGTATTGTTAGAACATTCCAGGGAGGTTTTTGCGGCAAGTCAGTACCGATACTCCGTGGTATTATTTGTGCAAAATAAGCAAACTATATTACGTTAAACACTATCAATATTACAAAATATAGAGGCAAATAAGACAAGATTATGAATAAAATATAAAATCCAGGTCCCATTGTATACCGACTCCTTAACCCTATGAAAAATTGTGAACGTAGCCTTGTCGAATTCTCTAAAAAGCTTTCTATTAGAAGTAGCTTTGAAAAAATTAGTTCACGTTTCAAAAATTACTTCGGACAAACAACAGTCACAGGAATTTTAATTATATATATATTGATTACTGTTTTAATAATTAAACGTATATATCACTGTGTTCCGGCAGCTGCAACTGTCAATCGCGTCGGGTAATTATTTCTAGAAAGCAAACCGATATCAAAAGAAATATCAGCACAAACTCATTTGGTATCACTGTATCAACGACTACTGTACTGTTTTTTTAGAACTAACTCTGTGGGAATCGGCTCTTAAATGAACTATTCGCCGATACTGATGAATCTACATAACTCTTTTTTCTGTTTCAAATAATTACTTTTTTTTCAATTGACACCACGCAAGCATTTACCACTATCTCTGTCTTAAGAAATCATTCATTCAGTCGAATGTTACAGCTTTGGACTGTTCGTCCGACATCCCATATTCAATTAGCGTAACACAATTTTCATACAGTTATTATTTCAGATTTGATTATTAACATTTGCCGGTAAAGAAACATATGTTGAATAATTCCAGAATGTTCTTGAAAAACTTGATCATGAAACATGAAATAAACGACACATTATTATAAATTTGTTGCTGTTTCAAATCCTAATAAACTGTCTGTACTTTTCCTTGTTATTCTTTGTTTGTTATTAAAGAATTGAATAAACTATTTTAATATATTCATTAACTTCTATCGTCATTTAAAATTCAAAATTTAAATTATACAGCACAGAATAATAAATAGGAACTTACGAAGCTAAAGAGGAATCTATTATTATGTGACTTGTCAGCGTTAACGGTTCAAGGTAGCCGAGATATGGAACGCAGCAGAGCGAGAAGGGACTATATAAAATGTATTAGCACAATAAGGATAGGTGTTCAGAGAGGTAAACATTTATGCAAGCGTAATCATCGATTTATTTTATGCGTTTTTCATTACATAGATTATATTATTGATACATAGATATTATCTTTATAGATAAATTTCTTCTGTACGTGTGTATGTCACTGAACTCCCCCTAAACGGCTGAACCGAATTTGATGAAATTTTGTGTGCGTGTTCCAGTGGAACCGAGAATGGTTTAGATTCACAATTGGACCCTGTAGGTGGCGCTGCGGTTAACTTTTAGGATTTTTTTATTATCAAGGCAGGATAACGTCCGCCGGGCACGCTAGTTTATTGTAAAATCTTTATAACATATAAGTTACAATATGTTTTCATAATGTTTTTTATCGCCCTTTCTCTTAAATATTGAAAAATAGTCATCACCAGTCAGCAGCACAGAAAATGATTTAGATGACTCTTTAAATACTTATTTAGTAGAAGAACATACTAACGGACATTTATCTTTTATTATTTGTTAGGATATTCTACAAAATAACACATTCTGGGTAGTGTTTTATTTTATTTTTGGCAATTGGTCTTCTTTTTTTATGTCATTGATGGCAAACGAACAGATGGGTCACTTGATGTTAAGTGATCACCACCGTCCTTGGACACTAACAACACCAGAGGAGTCGCAAGTGCGTTGCCACCCTTTGGGGGATGGGTTAGGGGAGGGAAAGGGAGAGGAGAGAGGAAAGGGGAGGGGAGGTGGGCCTCCGGCGCTCTCACTGACCGAACGAAACGCAACAATGCAAGCACTGTTACTTCACGTCGGTTTTCTATGAGAGGGTGGTAGTACCCCGGGTGAGCCGACCGATTCATGCTGAAACCAGTAATAGTTTCAGCGTGGCTCTACCACCATAAGATTATTACTATCACTGTCGATTAAGTAATAATATTACTAGCATCTTGCGATAATCTCAATATTCCAACAAGACGGTGTCCCCTTATTAGAACTTTCTATGGAGCTTGTAGCAACGCGGCATTCATGTTCCGTGTTAATGACACACCCGAAATGCGAAACTACAACGCCACCGGAACATTACTAACGCCACCATATTAGAGATATATCGGGGGAACCACTATTGACCTGCGATACCGCGCTATTGACTATAAGACCGGCTGTTCACCCTTGCGTAAGATGTAATTGGTTGGAGTTCGGCATAAAAACGGTAAGATGTCGTTGATATGCACGCATTCCTATTTAGAATTCATTGAAAGGCGAGGCTCTGCCTGGATAAATAGTCACAGTAGACACTGTAACAGAGTGTTATTAGTTTCCCTGACCGACCGGCTGACTATACGAATTTTGTAACATCCGTAGTATTATTTTTCATTCACTTCATTTATGCACAACAACCGATTTATATTACGTAAAATGCCACCAATATTTTAAAATATAATGGCAAATAACACAAGATTATGAATAAAATTAAAAGCAGCTACATGAGAGACTAAGATGCCGCCAAAGAATTTGAGCAAAGTTCAGGTGATTTAAAAAAAAATGGTAGATAAATAAAATAACCTCATAATTTCTTAAAAGCACCGAAATCGGGCGCAAGTCCTTGAAAGAGTTAATTAATGTGCAAGGAGAGAAAAGCTTCTAAAGGTGTACAAAAGCAAAGGGTTCTGATAAATATTCATCATCTCTTCATTACAACTTAATTTCAAAGAAACGTTGGAAAAATGAAGGAAAGCTTTATAAACAAGTTTCATACAATGGAACAAAGGAGAAACCTGTTTGGATCAAATACGATAACATCTGTTTTAAAAAGTTATTTATATTAATATTTCTACTCAAACTACTTTGGTATAATAATACCGTTATGCAACCGATTGAAACTGCAACCAAATATTAGTTTGAATATGTCTTTCAGATCTCAATTCTGGTAGTCACTTCAAGATATGTCTATATATCCGTGTTAAATCCATAATTAACGTGATATTAAAATATTTAAACCTAATGTGGAACGTGTTCTTTTCAGTCTCTATTTTACAATTTCGTTTTAAGTCCAACACTGCAATGAGAGTTCACCCGTCTTAAGACAATAAAAGAAGTCATAAGGACTGTCGACATAAGTGAAAACTAAAACAATGGGATAACTGTATCTAGTATCTAACTGTATCTAGTAATAGACCAACATAATTTAAATACTAGAAACAGCATTAAATTGGCCATTCCATGCTTCAACCTCACTAAGTCCAAAAACAGTTTTTTAGGTAATAGTGTTAGGTTTTATAATAAAATACCAAAACACACTACCGATTTGCCGGATAGTGAGTTCAAGAACCATGTGTTAACGTCTACGTCCGGTACCGTGACACACCCGAGAGGCGAGACTACAACGCCACCCGGGGAACCACTATTGACCTGCGATACCGCGCTATTGACTCTATCGGGGTGTTACTACTGACCTCGAACGCTATTGGTGGAAGTTATCGGCTGTTCATTATTCATTCCGGTGTGAGGCTACATTCGTGATATATAAAGGGCAAGATGTCGCTGATCTGGGTGCACTCCTGTGTGGAAGTTATTGTAAGGCGAAGCTCTGGCCAAATGAATAGTGACAGTATCTACGATGTGATTATTGCCATTCCTGACTACATCGACCCTATACGTGATTAGTGTAACAAATCAGAAGCGGGATTACCTGAATGTCCGTGCCATAACTCGAAGGGTAGGAGAACAAAAACTGCAATACAGTAAAATCTGAAGAAACGTACAAATCGCAAGAAAGATGTTTTTTCTCACGAAACGAGATTGTGTCAAGAAAACATTTGTGGTATCATTTGATCGGGAAGCCTACATATCGCGTTATAAAGAAAAGGAAGTTTTATGGAGCGAAGCAGCGTCATGTTTCACTGATGGATGCCGAACTTTGGTGGTATTGCTGTATCCCTTCACGGTTATGTTTCGCAGGTATGATGAACTTATATATGATTACTGTGTGATTACTACGTGGCTGTGTGATTACTACGTGGCTGTGTGATTACTACGTGGCTGTGTGATTACTACGTGGCTGTGTGATTACTACGTGGCTGTGTGATTACTACGTGGCTGTGTGATTACTACGTGGCTGTGTGATTACTACGTGGCTGTGTGATTACTACGTGGCTGTGTGATTACTACGTGGCTGTGTGATTACTACGTGGCTGTGTGATTACTACGTGGCTGTGTGATTACTACGTGGCTGTGTGATTACTACGTGGCTGTGTGATTACTACGTGGCTGTGTGATTACTACGTGGCTGTGTGATTACTACGTGGCTGTGTGATTACTACGTGGCTGTGTGATTACTACGTGGCTGTGTGATTACTACGTGGCTGTGTGATTACTACGTGGCTGTGTGATTACTACGTGGCTGTGTGATTACTACGTGGCTGTGTGATTACTACGTGGCTGTGTGATTACTACGTGGCTGTGTGATTACTACGTGGCTGTGTGATTACTACGTGGCTGTGTGATTACTACGTGGCTGTGTGATTACTACGTGGCTGTGTGATTACTACGTGGCTGTGTGATTACTACGTGGCTGTGTGATTACTACGTGGCTGTGTGATTACTACGTGGCTGTGTGATTACTACGTGGCTGTGTGATTACTACGTGGCTGTGTGATTACTACGTGGCTGTGTGATTACTACGTGGCTGTGTGATTACTACGTGGCTGTGTGATTACTACGTGGCTGTGTGATTACTACGTGGCTGTGTGATTACTACGTGGCTGTGTGATTACTACGTGGCTGTGTGATTACTACGTGGCTGTGTGATTACTACGTGGCTGTGTGATTACTACGTGGCTGTGTGATTACTACGTGGCTGTGTGATTACTACGTGGCTGTGTGATTACTACGTGGCTGTGTGATTACTACGTGGCTGTGTGATTACTACGTGGCTGTGTGATTACTACGTGGCTGTGTGATTACTACGTGGCTGTGTGATTACTACGTGGCTGTGTGATTACTACGTGGCTGTGTGATTACTACGTGGCTGTGTGATTACTACGTGGCTGTGTGATTACTACGTGGCTGTGTGATTTCTCTTTGTTGTTTATTAGTATTTGTTTTGATGTTATTATTTTATATGTTCAATGTGGCCATGAACTACCACAGGATTGAAGGATATGACCCTTTAAGCATTCACCTGGAATAATGAGCTGTACAATCTCAATACAAAACATCAATATTGGGCGTACACAGGCCGCTTACTACGATATTTTGCCACAACCTGCGCATAATACGCTCGGTCACGCTTTACTAGCATATGTCAGGTCATAACTCGAAATCATAATTTTATCTCTTGCCAAAAATACCGCTCAAAACGGGTAAAGAGGTTTTCGCTTTAAAAAAAAAAACTTTCACTGTAGTTGACATGGCATTATATATAATAGTATAAATAATAGTAAAATAATAAAAAAATAAATAAAAGTAAAATAGTAATAGTAAAAATAATTGATTGATAATAAATCAAAATTAAAAGATACTTTATTCTTCTACTTACTACTTACTTCTACTTACTAATAAGATACTTCAGAATAATGACAAGTTACACAATTTGTTATAGCTATTGTTAATGTCTACGTCCGGTACCGTGACACACCCGAGAGGCGAGACTACAACGCCACCCGGGGAACCACTATTGACCTGCGATACCGCGCTATTGACTCTATCGGGGTGTTACTACTGACCTCGAACGCTATTGGTGGAAGTTATCGGCTGTTCATTATTCATTCCGGTGTGAGGCTACATTGGTGATATATAAAGGGCAAGATGTCGCTGATCTGGGCGCACTCCTGTGTGGAAGTTATTGTAAGGCGAAGCTCTGGCCAAATGAATAGTGACAGTATCTACGATGTGATTATTGCCATTCCTGACTACATCGACCCTATACGTGATTAGTGTAACACATGTCAAGCGGGTTTTAATATCTAAAGGCTATTATGGGGTGGATCAATATGTGAACGATTGTGACGTCTGGAAATGACGCCCCTCTATGCAACCACTAATAATGAATGTAACTATTTATGTTTTGTAAAAATAATATGACGAGATAAACCAGATTGAGTTCCTTGCCGGTTCTTCTCGATGACTGGATTGTTTTTCCGAACCGGTGGTAGCTTTGACGTTCATAAGCGCCTTTCTAGGGCCTAAATTGAATAAAGGCTATTTTGATTTTGACTGTTCGCTTTTGATTTTTTGAAATTAATTATAAATATTGAAATTTCATAATTTGTTTATTAAAATTAGTGTGGTTTTCACATTTATTGGCACTCTGAGCAAAAATTACATACATTTTTAAACGATTTCTTAATTAACCAAATATATGAACGAGCTGCATAATATCAATATTACATGTACACAGACCGCTGTACTACGCGTCGCTAGCCTGACGGAAGTGCAATATGAACGGTTACACTTACTAGCATGTTATGACGTGAAATCATAAGTTTACTCGTATCTACCAAAAAAAGTACCGCTCAACTCGCAGAAAGAAGTTTTGACTTCAATAAGATGTTCTTTACACAACTTAGATTTGTTATCTAACCTTCTTTTAAATGGTTCAACAAAGTATTAGTAATTCCATAGACAGTATGTAGCCAATAATCCGTTAGAACAACACGATAGTGACGGATAACCCACATGGAGCGGTCGTGTTAATAGTCTGGGGAACAAAGGCGGTCATTAGAGCTCGGATACCGCTGAAATGTCGCAAGTGGTGGAAACTTCACACGTTACTCGTGTAACCACGTCTCATGTCTTAATATGGACGTAACATGTCTTTCATAACAATGATATTCTTTATGCGTCATTCACTGTGCTAATAGTTTGAAGAAACATAGAATATACTAGTCGATGCTTGCCACTTCATCTGCGTCATTCATTTCCTTAACAATATATGTTACGTAAAGAAGAAAAACATAAACGCAAATCGCTTGATCCACTTTTCCACGAGGCATATTAGTAAATTACCTGTATTTTAAGTGAGGAAATCCTCATGGACACAACACCCTCCCGAGAGCCACTACCCCCATAACAAGACGACAAGGGAGGGCGTTTGCAATCCACATATCGTCCAGCCAATTAGTAAAGCCATAGCGCTATGTTTTCATTATGTTTTCTGGCACTAAATCTCAGGATTGTAGAGTTCGACTATACATAGAGTAGTAATACTGTGTAATACTACTTTCAGCTATCAACGCTACAAAGTATCATAGGGAAAGTATCATACTTGTTCTACAAAATAAATACCTTTATCCAAAAGATTATACTGTTTCAAGGAGAAATGCAAATACTGAGAGATAAAGTAATAACGAGGACCGTATTTACTGGACCAATTGATAAACGTAAATATTGGCTGATAAGACAATCCTACGCTCTAAAGCTATTAAATGTCAAGTTCCAGTCAAGCACAAAATAGGAACCGGTCTCTAAGTTAAGTTTTCGTACGTTAAAATCTAACATTTTCTAAATTAGAAGAACAAGCAAAAATCGGTGATAAAATCACGAAGGAAACAGAAAAGTAAAACTATCTAACTGCAATTAGTAATTGTATCAACATGCAAATAATTACTCTTCGATTAGCTTTCTGTGTATTGCCAGCCTACAATAGTTCCAGTGTTGAACCAACGGTTTTCTTACTAAAGTACGGACATATTTAAGACATCAGCCAACGACATAATGACGATTTCAAACACCAAGAACACCACTTGTATTTATCCAACATCACGTTCACAAGACAATTTCTACGACTCCGATTTCCTAATGTTTTCATTTAATGTAAGCCGATTGTGTTACCAAAGTCAAATAAGTAAAAATGTACGTGAATTCGGAAGAATTTGTTAGTTCGTTAAGATAAAATAATACTAATATAAATTTTAGTCGGTGGTAGAGCCATGCTGAGGCTATTATTAGTTTCAGCATGAATGGGCCGGCTCGCCCTGGGTAGTACCACCCTCTCACAGAAAACCAATGTGAGGTAACAGTGCTTGCAGTGTTGCGTTTCGTTCGGTCAGTGAGAGCACCGGGGGCACACCTCCCCTCTCTCCCCTCCCCTACTCCCTATCCCACCCCCCTCCCCTCAAACACAGGCTGGCAACGCATTTGCAACTCTCTTGATGTTGCTAGTCTCTATGGACGGCGGTGATCATTTAACATCAGGTGACCCGCCTGTTCGTTTGCATCCTATGACATAAAAAATAAATAAATAATATACATAGTCGTGGACGTTGCGGGTGGCACTGTGGCAGTTATAAAGGCATGACTTCAATCACAGATGACGTCCTCCTTGTAATTTAATTAATCAATCACTCAAAATCAATCAAGTATTAATTATAAAACCATTTACCCTGAACAGCAGATACAGTACACTACTGAATGTAGTTACGTATTTGCTATAGGATATGTAAACGGTCCGATGCTCCGCACGAGAGTGATTCCCTCTCGCCTTTGTCTGTTTATTTCGTGTTCAAAAGTAGGGCGTCATAATTATGTCAGTACAAATACTTTTTAACGGTCGAACGGTCATTTGCGCCGACATATCCATTTCAAGACTCATAACATGGTGACCGTACAGGCATGTTTGTTTGAAGGACACATCATCTGACCTGGTTTTACTAATGCAAGTGTTTTGGCAAGTATGGAACAATGCTCTCATTATAAATGCATATTATGGTAATTAACAAGCGGTTTCGATTTAAAACGTTCTCTATTTATGGGGAATTCCATCTATGTGATATTTACATGAACACAAATGGTGTAGACAAGCACCAGTTTCAATAGTAGAGTGTTACATTTTTTTGCGATGTTTAGGTTTAAGGACCACGTTCTTAGATATCGATTATATATGTGGTGTTCTTGTCCTGTCTCGTTTTGTCTTTGTTTGGTTATTCTTTCCACCTCTAGGCAACGTGTCAGTTTTTTCTGCTACAGTCAGAGGGTTTCGTTAGCTCTTCTGAAGAAAGCAAGCGCGAACGTGTACACACTCGTCCATTTAGCTACCTGTTAAATTGGCATGAGATAGCGTACGTGTTCTAACGCGTTTGAGGTTTAAGGACAAGTAATGTATCCAGTATCCCTAAAGCCCCATTCTCTGCCGTACCGTGAAGCTGTGGAACAACCTCCCGGCCAGTGTGTTCTCTCCTTCCTATAATATGGGGTCCTTCAAGCGTAACGTGAAAAGACATTTATGCAGGCCGGCATGACAGCGGCGACCGGTATTAAGGGATAGCGTGTCTCTCGGTAGTCGCCATTGTTTTTGGTTTATACTGTGCTCACCATCTGGCACAGAACAGTCACTTTGCCGTGCTAAGATAAAAAAATAAAAATAATTAAAGAACAATAAACATCTTTCAATGGCTTCCAAATCGTTACCTGAAGACAACGCCTATTTTAAATATATATAAGGTACGTAGTTACCGCCACACGGTTTATGGTTTCGTCCTATATTTCAGAATCAGTAATTAACAGTGTTTTAGGTAATAGTGTTAGGTTTTACCATAAAATCCCAAAGCATATTACCAATTTGCCGTAGTGTAAGGTTTTGTAGGTGGTAGAGCCACGCTGAAGCTATTACTGGTTTCAGCATGAATGGATCGGCTCGCCCGGAGTACTACCACCCTCTCGCAAAAAACCGACGTGAAGTAACAGTGCTTTGTTTGTTTCGTTTCGTTCGGTCAGTGAGAGCGCCGGAGACCCACCTCCCCTCCCCTTTCCCCACCCCATCCCCCTAAACACAGGGTGGTAACGCACTTGCAACTCCCCTGGTATTGCTAGCATCTATGGACGGTGGTGATCACTTACCATCAGGTGAACCAACTATTCGTTTGCATCCAATGATATAAAAAAAATGTTTAAGAGCCATGTCAAGCGGGTGTTGGTGTCGAAATGCTATTATAGGGTAGATCAATATATGAACGATGGTGGTGTCTGGAAACAATTGTAAAGTTAATGTATTTTATATATATGGATGTTAGAAAATAAACGCGATTGATTTTCTTGTTGATTCTTCTCCATGACTGGGTTGTTTTTCCGAACCGGAGCTAGTTGAAACGTTCATAGCCGCCTTCTTAGTGCCTAAATTGTATAAATTAATTTAGATTTTATGAAAATGATTTACACGTGAACGAAGACTTATAACATCAGCTAGTTCAAAATAAAATACAGAAAATCTTGTATAACAAACGTATCACCGGATATTTCTGAGATTGAAGTTGGACTTATATCTTCATCAATATAAATACGTGTCTGACTACATACCGCGTTATTTATTCTCAACTCGTTCGTACTACGTACGCTACCGTTTGCTATTAAACTGCGTGAATGGCCGTCTTGATTGATATTTCGGACGCTTGGCCTACGGTATAAGTTATAAGCGATAATATATAAATCAATTTCAATATTCATTTTTTCACATTATAACACGTTTTGAGTCCTATTCTATTATAATATCTTTATCTAGATTAATACAGTGAAAACCATTTATGGCGACATCGTTTAGAACAACATACCGGTTATATTGACCCAGAACAAAGGTCCGCGGCTGAATGCCGTATCTCGAAAACATCACCGGTTGTTACGACTATCGGTTTTTACGACTAAATATAAGTAGTGCCTTCGACGTCGTTATAACAGATTTTAACTGGATTGATTTTGAAGGATTTGAACTTTGGATGTCCGGGGCAATCTCCGTTCCCAATGACCCGGTTTTGAAAATACTTTCATATATATATTTTCAGCTTTACAAAAAAATAATAGACACCATGTGTTTGTTTTGAATGAACTCCGAAACTACTAAACCGAACTTCATAAAATTTTCCACACCTATTAAATTTGGTCTATCTTGAGATACATAGTTTTTTACCTAAATTCAACTCGATGCCCGTTTTGTTGCCGAAAAAAAGTGGGGCAAGCGGTGTGGTGCTTATTTTTTCTCCTCTATACGTAAAATATCCCGTTAGGTTAATAAAGAATGCAAACAAAATCGCAGTTATCAGATAGTCAATATAAATATAAACGTAAATGCATGTCTGTTTCAATTTCAAAAGTTATGCACTGATTGTTTTGAAATTGTGACACACACATGCTTTTGTATACTTTTTACTATTTAGCGCCATCAATTGAACGTACGAGTAACACACCCTCTATTATAGTACGAAGTTAATTACTGCATAGGGCAGTTAGTGAGTAATAAAACTACTTACAGATACATTTAATAAGTAGTTATGATGCATACAAAATTAGGAGATTTTTATATCGCAGTTTATCGCTGTTATCTTAACGCTTAGACCACACAACTTGCTCGAAACACTTTCAAACTAAGTACCGTTGGGGAAACTTCTCAGACCAATAAATAATCGAAAAAAATATGATTCCACTCTCTTAATTATTAATTTCGTGGTAAGTAAACGTCAATTTATCACTTACTTTATGGTAAATATGGTATTTAAATGCAAAGGAAACTGTATCTACTTAATAGCTTTCTTCTTTCTATTAATAATTGATTACTGTATTTTTTATTTAATTATTTAGTTCTTGACTTTTTTTTTATTGATTTCTATTAACATAGAATTCTTTTTGTGCTTTTATAATGTTAAATTAATTATGTTGAGCGCCGGAGGCTCATCTCCCTTCTCACCTTCCCTTTCCCTTCTCCTCCCCACTCCACATACACAGGCTGGCAACGCACTTGCCACTCCTCTGGTGTTACTAGTATCGGTGGTGATCACTTCACATCAGATGATCGTTTGTTTCCTTTGACATAAAAAGAAATCCTTAACTATTCACAAGAATGTTGCCTAAGCTTTTTACTGTTGAATGAAATGGTACTTTCCAAGTTCGTGTATCTTGTAGTAGAGTTAAGAATGTTTATTACCAATTGATTAAATGGTTCTTATAAGCTGTCCAAGTATTACGTAAGTACAATTTTAGATAGTTATGACCTGCCTCACCCTCTTGTCAGCAATAGTAAACAAGGCTTATACCTCCTCACTTTCTTTTCTATGCTTAAGAGTTCTTGGCGGGATCTTGAAGTGGCATGTAGTAGATTAAATATTTTATACATAATCTTGTTTTATTTTACTCTATATCTTCTAATATTGGTGGCGGTTCACGTAATATAGTTATATTATTGTGCACAAATGAAAAGGATGGGAAATAATACCAAGGACCATGGATTATGACTTGTATAAAAACCCTCTGGAAAGTTGTAACTATACGGCCACCGTCTCGTTAGTTCACTGTAATAATCAGAAGAAACTTGTAATATCGCTACCTACACGACAATCGTAGTAATAATCTAGTAGAACATTGGTTGCTAAATAAAATGTAAAAAAATATCTCATAAATTAATTCACGAGTTAATAAAAGAAAAAAGACGTAAATAGCCTTTCAAAGTCCTTCCTACCCCTTATATGTATAATACTCCAAAGCCTACCAATTGATAAGAGTTACTAGATACGAATTATTTCTTACACGTGTCATGCTTCTGGTAGCGACACTCCTTTATAATATTCTGAGTAATACAGCACGAATATTAACACTGTAACAGTCACTCTTCAGTAATACAATTAAAACCCAACGTCACGCCCACAGTCGCAAATTCTTAATAATTGATTCGACCTTCGAATGTTGCTGCTTTATTATATTAATTCGTCTTGTAACTTTGACCTTATAACTTACATATTATATTTCATCTAATTTAATTAACATATACATAGTTGATATACATATATGTTTACTAATCGTCTAGTATATCTAATGAACTAACAAAATTGTGGCCGTCTTGTTAGAACTTTTTTTTGTGGTGTGATTTTGGTGATTTTGTGGCGAATAAGAATCCATAATGCGTGGTATTATTTCCCATCCAATTCACTTGTTCACAATAACCGAACTATATCATGTAAACACCATCAATATTACAAAATGTATAGCCAAGTAACACAAGATTATGAATAAAATATAATATTCACTATATGTCACTCGAAGATACCGCAAAAAACTGCGTCTATTTATATATACATATGTCAATATGTACTACTCGGCTGATTTTTAAGACACAGATCTCATAGCCAGCCATTGTTTATTATAATTTTAGATTACATAATTTGTTATTGTTCAAGTTTTTCGAATTTAGTAATAAATACGGTATCGAGTAACATTTAGTTTCGGTTACATTCAAATCGGTTCACTCTATCAAAAGTTATTGTAATTTTAATGAGGACGCGACTTAAGTACGAGAGAAATGTAGATAAGTAAATGGACTTAATATATTCAGATGAGTTTATTAGTCACGTTTTTTTACATAAGGTTTTACGCAGACAAAGTCGCGAGCAGTTAGTTATATAATAAAAAGTAACTTTAACTATTAAAGCAATTTCATATAAAGGCATAACTATTGGTTGATATGTTTTATGTTTACGCTAAAACAAACACGATCCATTCGAACAACATGATGTTAAAAATATATTCTTTACCAGATTATAAAACTATTATAAGTTCATGCCACGTCATGCTTTCTACTCTTAACTGTAATATAATTCTTTTAAATGCTTCTGTATGTAATCGTACGTTCACATCTATTTACGCCGACAAGTTACATGCTTGTTATAAGAATGTAATAAGCATTTTTGCTTTATCTCTACCGACGTACGGCAAGACAATCTAACTTTTATTTTTAATTACGATAATGGAATTTAAAAGTTGTACAAATTGCAAGATGTAATAAATACATAACATAGTCGTGTTCATACTGTAACAACTTTTATTCTACGAGTCTGGCAGCACTGTAACAGTCCCTTATAGCGTGAAGGTTGAACGACCTCGTGCTATATTGGGACGAGGATATCTATAGGACACGTCCGTTACAGACACCCAAACGAGCATTTATATAAAAACTATAATTCAAGACAATATTTAAAGTCATTCAGTAAACTAACAATTACACTTTGAATTCTTAGAGGGCTATAAGAAAGATCACCTTGATTAAATAAAACTAAAAAAAATGAAATCAAGTTTACTGTCGGTTCTTTTCGATGACTGGGTTATTTGTCCGAACCAATGGTAGTTTTGACGTTCATAAATGCCTTCTTAGGCCCTAAAATGAATAAAGTCTTTTGAATTTATTAGTAACATACACCTTATGCTTCTAATCTACAAATAAACTTTGACCATAATCTCTTCCTATATTTACAATTCGGTCAATTTTTTTGACCGATCTGAATCAAAATCTAAAATTGGCATTTATGTATCCTTAAGTTGTCTCGATGTTATACGTACAAAGTAATACGTATTTATATGTACCTCAATTTGTGTTCTATGCAACTATATTTTGAGCGGCCAAAAAGTTTGGCGAATACTATAAGTAATTACATTTCCAAGGACTGTAACATGCCAATCTTAGAAGTAGAACTGACCCACTAATAAAATTGGTGATTTACAACCGACATAAATACTAGGAGAAAGATTTTAAGGCGGTGATTGACCAGGCGAACTATCGCTTCAACACGATTTCTCCATCACCGAAAGGACAGGTCAATTGTAAGGAATCAATTCTATATTGAAATTTATTTATTTACATGTGGATACAGTCAACAACAATAATACAATAACAAAAATATAAAATAAGTAAAGTAAACTGAATACCTAAAACGCTTTATGGCAGATATAAAAAGGCGACAAAACCAGTCGTCAACATTGTTCACATACTGATCCGCCTTATAATTGACATAAAAACCAGCATGACATGATGCTTGAACTTACTATCCGGTAAATCGGTAATGTGTTTTGGGACTTTGTTATTAAACGTAATACACTTATCATTGTCCTTATCCTAAATCTTGCATTCTATTAGATGCTATTAATAAAATTAATATTGACGGAATTACCTTCACATTTAAGCTTCATATATTCTTATTTTTAGAAAACACTCAATTTTAATACTAACTCACAATACGATGAGAGAGGGAGAGAGAGAGATGCCACCATCAGACTCTGATGTACGATATAAATAAAACAAAACAACGTTTATCCAACTTCAGAAGATCCACTTCAGTCCGACTTTTAGTAGTTAATGGCATCAGCTTAAAATACTCCAAGACTTAAATAGATGATGCGACTACAGTTTTGAACTAAATAAGCGAGGTACAAGCCTGTCGAATGAATTACGTATACACACTTAGTCCCTACAATATAATAATTACTATGAGAGAAGATTAACAAAGTAATACAGACTTTAAAATAAACCTATTTTAACAGTACACCACAACGTCTTTGGCCATAGTAAAGTTACCTACCTATCTGTCTTAGATTATCATAAATCTAAATATCCTCTAACACTATACATTTGCTATTCGATTTTGATACGTTCCCCAGTGTATCGAAATACGAGGTCAAATAGTAACGACGTTTCTATTGAAAAAATAACTCCCGAGGAAATAAACATTAAAGAAAAATATAACCATATTGAGAAAAAATCTTTTGAAAATCGGTTAAAAATCTAAGTCATCATCATCTTTTTACCCTTATCCCACCTAAGTAGGGTCGGCACAACATGTTTTCCTTGCCCACGCTCGCCTATCAGATGTCATCTCAGTCATCACAACTTTTACACACATAACATTTTTCACACAATCCATCCATCCTTTTTTCGGTCTTCCTCTACTCTTATATCCATCGACCGTCATACTCAAGCTTTTCTAGTTACACGGTCTTCATCTATCCTCATAACATGCCCATACCATGCTAACCTATTACTCCTTAACTTCTCTGTTAAAAATTTCTCTTCTCGGTTAAAAATCTAAGTAATTTTCGGAATTATAAAGCGTCAAGTATGATTGATCATAAAGACTTGATTTCAGATAAAATTAAGAAGATTGGTTTTGTTACTACCGACAATAGTACAGAGTTTGTTGACAATATACTTGAAAATTGCGTAGAAGGATCAAATACAAAAGATTATATTCGTTTTATTAAAGTAAATGCATTTATATCATGGGAAATAGAGGGTATTTAGCATTTATATATCTATTTGCCTCGCATGTACCAGTTAAAAATTTAAAACATGTCAGTAATGCGTTTGAATAGTTCTATTCGATAGTCATTGGCCTTTTTAAGTTAATTTGAGAAATCGTTAAGCTTATCTTCACTTAAAAACATGTTAAAGTATTCTCAAAGCCACACCGTATAATTCTTTGGTCACAGTTTGTTGTTCTGTGGTAAATTACAAAAGGAAGAATTATCCGCAATGAAATCAGCACAAGGTACATTAATTTCATATGTTAAATTAGTTATTTTGTATCAAGTAACCTATATCTTGTAACCTGGAAGACTACAGGTAACACACGAGAATTGATAGAACTATTGTGATTGATATAGAAAAGAGATTATGCTCAATAGAAGCATAGACAAAAGCCACAAGATATAATCATGTTTGATTATTTAGAATACCAAAGTACGCGATCTATATGCCTCTAGGCGTATCTATACTTCTATATAAATATTAGAAAAATGTATAGTTCGTTTGCTTGGATGCGCTAATCTCAGGAATTACTGGTCCGATTTGAAAATTCTTTCAGTGTTAGATAGCTCATTTATCAAGGAAGGCTATAATTCCATCACGCTATGACCAATAGGAGTGAACCATCAATAAAGAATTTTTCCGAAATCGTTTTTTTTTCCTTTTGAGAGCTTCCGCTGCGTGTTATGTTAGCCCAAAGTAACTATTCTCGCGCGCAGAAGCTAGTCTCTCAATACATCTATGTCGTTAAACGTGAAGTCCGCGACGAATTATTAGATTCTTAAATTTAAAACGAACCCAAACGCAATACCCGATTTAGGCACTAAAATTTGACGGGCAGATTAATGTGTCTTAAGAAAATCGTGACCTCAATGGCTTGCAGTTAATTACTAAATCTTTGGAATGCGAACCCGTTAGGTTGTTAATATTTTATGGACCAAATTTAATAATGATTGATTGTAATTATGTTCTTGACATTTTACTTACAAAATCAGTACAGGCATTACAATAAGCAATTAAATGTCAAAGGTTGTATAAAATGAATGCGTAACACTCTTCATTTATTTACATAGTATAAAATAAAGTCTCTTACCTCGTCTGTCTGTCTGTCTGTTCGCGATAAACTCAAAAATTACTGAACGGATTTTCAAGTAGCTTTCACCAGTGGATAAAGTGGTTTATGAGGAACGTTTTGGTATATAATTTGTCAAGGTTTTTTTTATAATCAGGGCGGAACAACGTCTGCCGGGACCGCTAGTAATATCATAAATAAATTATGAACACCGCGTTGATCGGCGTAGGTTACAATGCTTTGACTTCAGGTGACGGAGTTTCAATCGGTGACGTGACGTGGGGGCGTCCGTTGCCGCGAAAGGAAGGCCCGAGACGTAAAAGCACGGTCTTAGCTGCCGCTTCAACACAGAAGCATGGGGAGAGATATCTCTCTTCCCGAGAGGAAGGTCCCCGTTTTACCGTCTTGCGGGTGACCCAAGCGCGTGGCCAGGGTTGTGGCGTATGCTAGTCGTGAAACCGCTCCATGGTCCACATTCGCGCTGAGCGGTAGACGGGTTTATAGTGGGTAGGAGTCCCACTTATCCCTCGCTATGTCCCCCGGCAGTGCGAGGCGTATCCGATGTAGGATTTTCCCCTCTTAAAAAAAAGGTTACAGTGAAGAAAAACATCCTGATAATATTGTAGCACAGTGGCAGGGCTTTTTCTAAGTCCGCCTGGCTAGCTACAATTCTGAAGGTGAAAATCTATCGCCAAGCAACTATGGATGCGTTCCAGCAGCTACATTTGAGAGCCAGTCTCCTCTAGTTTTATCGTGTTTACCAACTTAGACCAGATTGTCATTTAACATCAATGATTTTAGTCAAACGCGAAATCCTATCTAAATATATAAAAATCCAGTGTCATGATGTTTGTCCACGATGAACTCCAAAACTACTCAACCGATTTTCATGAAAGTTGACATTAACGTATAATTTGATCTAACTTGAGAGATAGGATAACTTGTATTTCGACTGATGGCCTCAATATTTTTTAATTACAAATTAAACGATTGTCAATGTTGATTATTGTTATTAATCGTAAGTTTCATTAGACTGGAACAGATGTCGCTTTAAATTAGTTTGTTGACAGAAACTGTAAAACTAACTGCTATAGATATTTCATAGATGGCGTTACGTTTTAATTTTAAATTTCTTTTACAACTCCAATTTATTTTATGGTGAACGTGTTCCATTAATATATTTAATACGTAACCTCGCTTTTTCTCTATCAATCGTTTAGGCAGACTCATTATCCCATAATACTAAATACTTTATCATAATTTAAAGTTAACTTGTAATAACTGAGTTACAGCAACGCGTAGCCAGATCTGCTAGTTATAGTACGAGTAAATGAACCCCTTGTATCTATCTCCCTTTGGCATGTTGTTCCAAAATAAGTCGGTGTATATGTGAAGCCTTCCACTAAGGTATCTGTGATGCCAGCAATTACTATCGTATCTATGTAAAGACCACTTTACCACAGTCATATTCTTAGACAATACTTACTTTACCTTTTTTTTTCTTAATGTGGGGAAATCCCTTATGGATACGCCCGCCCCCCCCCCCCCCCCCCAGACCGGGTACACACCGGCTGCCCCCCCTCGTCCGCCGGACCTGTGCAATGAGGAGATGGGCCCCCCGGCCCATCCCCTCAGGTCCGGCTACGGTGGCAGGAGGAGTTGGGCGAAGTGCCTTCTCCTCCTGCCTGTCCTCCTTTGGCGGAGACGGCCGCTTTCAGGGGGTGCCTCGCGGGCCCTCTCCGCCACCTCCTTCTGCGAGACGACCTCCTCGCAGAAGGAGGCCATCGCTCGCCAAGCCTGTTCGCTGCCGAGCATGGCCGAAACCACGCTCGGCAGCGATAAGTCCGTTCCCACGGCCGCCGCCAGAATGCGGCGCTGTTCCCCCACGCAACACACTCAGACAGCGTGTGCTGCGCGGTATCTTCGTCAGCGCCGCACTCGTGGCAGGCGGCCGTCGGCTCCCTGCGTGCGATCCGGTGCAGGTACCACCCGAAACAACCGTGTCCGGTGAGTACCTGCACCAGTCGGAAAGTCAGGGAGCCCCACTCCCTTGCTATCCACTCCCGCAGGACCGGGCGGACGGCGTCCACAGTGAACCGCCCGAACCGCTCGTCCGCCAGGTCCTGCTGCCACCTTTCGACGGCGTCCTCCCTTAGACGCCGTCTCTCCGCCTCTACCTCTCTGGGAGCCGGAGGCTCCCCTCTTCGTTTCCTCGCCGCCGTGAACTCATACACGGCGGTGAGAACTCCTGCCTCCAGCTCCCAGGGCAGGGAGCCGGCGAGCGTGAAGGCCGCCGCCGAGGACACTGTCCGGTACGCCCGGTTACTTACTTTACCTGTCATAAGTCAAGGTATTACAAAATGTGATTAATTATGAAATCTGTCGATTTTGTATCAACTCACCTTCACATCACTGCCTGAATGTCGCAAATCATGCAAAACATTTGGTTTAGTTTTGCTTTAATAATTTAAATATATGTCAAACACATAAATGGCACATAATCCATCAATTCCTAATGTCATATGCTGGCATTATATTGACCTTGACCTAATATTTTATGTTTTCCAGGAAATAGAATGATATCGAACTGTAAAATTAATAAATAATACGAAACCCGATATCGAAATTTAAATATTGGACAACTAGATCTATTCCTAGACAAATTATCATACTAAGTTGAGAAGCATAGCATAAGAGTAACTATTTAGCAGAAATTCCGATAAATTCCATGGTGAATAGTGGTATATGAACAACAACGTAGCGGCATTAGCCCAAAACTTCAAGTAATATAACTATTAAATCGTATATTATCTCCAACAAGGTTCTTACAGTCTTAGACTATAAAGATATCTTATGACAAAGTTAGTGGAGGTAATCTATCAACTGTCGTCATTTCTGGCGAGAATGCCCTGCTAAGATTTATTTGGTAATAAATACATTGTAACTATAATACTTTAACAGAATTTTTACACGTATACCTCAGTATCACATATCAAACTCCTATCGAAAACCTATTCAATGTATATTTTAAAAATAGATTCAAGACGTACATAAACCTTTACGTCACCATAAGGGAAGACTTTCTTTCAAACATGTTTAATTGCTACACATATCACCCCCACACACGTGCACATCACACATGGAAGTGGAAGGGTTTTATTTTTTCCCTTATCAAACTGAAATAGTTTAGAAAAAATTATCCGACACAAAATATATATAAGAGTTGTTGAGGTATGTATGCTTGGTACACATATATGTTTCAATAACCCATATAAGTATTAATATATAGCTTAGCTCAGCTTAGATAGGTCGCGAATTGCATGAGTCAGGCAACAGCTCAAGCCTAGGTGTGCCGTGCACCCTTGAGCTAGTTGTCAAATAAAATCGGCTGAGTGCCTTAAGCGCTCGCCTTAGTAGTCCGATGAAGCTGTTAAGACCTTGCTAGGTCAATAGCGTAGTCAGTTCAAGAGAGAAAAAAATGTTTAATTTCGGTATTCAAATATTTTCGTTATTTAAAACGTTCCGTGTCACGTGTACCACCGTTGGTACACGATTTGACAACTATTGAAAACGAAAGAACTACTTATGTCATGTTATGTCAGGTCAATAGCGTGGACAGTTCAAAAGAAAAGGTATCTATTACTATACTACATCTATTTTTTGTCAAAATATCAAATGACCTGAAGGACATGGACAAAAATGTCTTGGGACGGAATGTGTGTATCACAACATCTTATACATGTGTGTATGCGATTTATCCGCTGTCTCTGTTCGAATATTTACACAATCATAAATCGAACATAAATTATCCTACTTAGCGTCCAATAGTAAACAGTTAATTCGTTTGACGTGGAAGTGGGTCGATGGAGTTTATTGGAGCGATAAATCTGGACAATTTAACGGTTCGATGCTCGCTCACATGCTCTCTTCATTGAAGGCTTGTTCCTAAACAATTCACATTTCCGACGCATACAATTTTTTATTCGGGCTTGTGCACTTTACATCATCATTTGAAAATAGTTCCTGTACTTTGAACATTATATTAAATAACCAGTTGTGCCCGCAACTTCGTTCGCGTAGAACTTTATGTAAAAAAAAAAACAGTAATTAATAAAGCCATCTGAATGTATTAATTAAGTTCATTTACTTATCTACTTTTAGCTCGTACTTAAGTCGCATCGTTATGAAAATTACAATAACTTTTGATAGACTGAACAGATTTTAATGAAACAAATACTAAATGGTACTCGAATGGTTGCTTTATGATTTTCTTGAAGATATTTTATCACACAGTATTTTAGCCGGTATGGTGTTCAAGAAAAAAGACAGACATTTCTTAAAATTACTGTTATTATATATTACTTATACCTAGACACCTGCAACAATTATTTTCAAAAACGTATAAAGTTCAGAGGCGTTAGATTTACATTTTTATTATATGTATAGATATAGAAGATTGTATGTTCTAGAAAAAACTAACTAAAAGTATTGTTAACCCTAAAAGAGAAGAAACATCGTTTAAGTCCGTGGCATTTTTAAATTATAACCTCATTCTTTATCAGCCAATAGATTTAGAGCACACCAAAAAAGTAATAAAGCAATACTTTCACTATGATAAACAAGTAATCGGTAAAGACAAAGCCTTACAGGTAGCGTGTTCATTCTCGTCAATAATAACTCGATGCGTGAAAACGCATGCGTTTAAACGAGCAATGCTCAAATTCTCTAGCACATTATCTTTCCGCGTTAATCTATATCAATTAACAGTATGACCAGTAGCTGCCATTGACAGATTCACATGAGTCTTTGTAAATAGGTCTATTCGTCTATAGGTGGTTGAGCCACGCTGAAGCTATTACTTACTGGTTTCAACATGAAAAGTTCGGCTCACCTGGGGTACTACCACCCGACCCACAGAAAACCGACATGAAATAACAGTGCTTGCATTGTTGCGTTTCGTTCGGTCATTGAGAGCGCCTGAGGCCTACCTTCCCTCCTCTCTCCTACCTCCAAACACAGGCTAGCAACGCATTTGCGACTCCCCTGGTGTTGTTAGTATCTATGGACGGTGGTTATCACTTAACATCAGGTGACCCACATGTTTGTTTGCTTCCTATTACATAAATAAAAAAATATACACGTTCTGAAAGTAATATTTATCATAAACCAGCATTACCGTTCAATGTTACAGCATAGAAAAATAAACAAAAACAGTCAATAACAAATTCAAATACATCTGCTGCAACGGTTTACAAAACCGTTAACGGTTTTAATAATAGATTGAAAATAAACAACCATTCAGTTCATCGGGTCAGTGGTAATAGTTCCGTTTCTTAGTAAAAGCATTTCGGTAACATCAGCATTCATTCTAGCACAGAAATTACCAAAGCAAGTTACCAATTTAGTACTCTTCATGCAGTCTATTGATTTCATCACAGGACTAGATTGTTTTAAGAAATATAAGTTTTGAATGTACTTGAAATTATTATTAAACGAATTAAGAGTCTGTAAGAGACCCACTGCAAGCACTGCAGCACACGACATATTAGCGATTTCAAACTCCAAGAAATCCAATGTTCTATGTCTTCTCACATAAAATAGTACCACAAGAACATTTCACAGGATCAGGTTTAGTTTAATGTAGATTAGTGGATGTACGCGAATTCCGAAAAATTCTATGATACATGCCGGAGTGCCACCCTGCAGACAAGGGATGCATATATATATATATATATTTTTTTTTTTATATGTCATTACGGCAAACGAACATGTTGGTCACCTGATGTGAAGTGATTACCACTGTCCATAGACACTAACAACAAGTGCGTTGCCAACCTGTGTTTGCGGGAACGGGAATTGGAGGGAGAGGGGTGAATGGGAGGTGGGTCTCCAGCGCTCTCACTGACCGAACAAAACGCAACAATACAAGCACTGTTATTTCACATCAGTTTTGTGTGAGAGGGTGGTACTACCCCGGACAAGCCGGCCCATTCATGCTGAAACCAATAATAGCTTCAGCGTGGATGTACCACTCTAGTCAAGCCACTAAGTCACCACGAATTTTATTAAGTACTCTAGCTCTGCCCGCGACTGCGTCCGCGTGTCCTTATGTACCATATGTATAACAGTGACTAATAAATTTATCTGAAATTATTAAGACTAATTACTTGACTACTTTTCATTCATATTAAGCCGCGTCATTAAAATTACAAATTTTTTTGATAGAGGGAATCGATTTTAATGAAACCAAAACTAAATGGTACTCCAGGATATGCTCTATATTTATTGTTTTATCGTGAAAGCAGTACTTTACATTAACAGGCAGATTTCTAAAAATGATTGAAATGTATTTTATTACTTATTCCAAGTCACCTGCTACCAATTTTTTTTTTTACAAAGATCTAAATGACCACGCTTTAGCTATTACTAGTTTCAGCATGGATGGGTCGGCTCGCCCGGGATTAGTACCACACTCTTACAGAACACCGACGTGAAGTAACAGTGCTTGCATTGTTGCGTTTCGTTCGGTCAGTGAGAGTGCCAGAGGCCCACTTCCTTTCCCCCATTCCCTTTCCCCAAACACAGGCTGGCAACGCACTTGCGACTCTTCTGGTGTTGCTAGTGTCTATGGACGGTGGTGATCACTTAACATCAGGTGACCCACACGTTCGTTTGCCTCCTTTTGACATAAAAAAAAAATAGTACAGACATATTAGATATACATTTTTATTATATGTATAAATGTATCATGAACTCAGGTGTATTATGTGCGTCTCAACTGACGCATGTTAATTATAAACAAGGAAATGTAGTTATTAAATCCAATAGATCGCATAACCGTATAAGGGTGCATGTCGAATCCCAATGCAGTAGTGCGGTTACTGCGTGCGACGCGTGCCTTGTGTTTTCAATTAAAATAGTATATATGCCTCTCACGTCGCACCGACACTAAATTACTACGTGTAATTAACATCCCACCATATATATACATTGTTTTTTATATAGTCATTCATTCAAAATAGTTTCTTTAATGAATGTGTAAGATGGAAATGTCCATAAGGAAAGAATAAAGTTGGCAGACCAATGGGATGTTGGACTGGTGACATTACACGGCTGACAGTAAAGGATTCGATCAATTTAGCCAAGGACAAGGATCTTTTGAAGAAGATGGAGGAGGCCTCTACCCAAATAGGGGTTCGCATTTCAATCAAAGAAGAATGTATTAAGTCCATTTATTTATCTCCTATTCTCTTGTACTTAAGTCACGCTGTCATTAAAATTACAATAATTTATAATAGAGTGAACCAATTTTAATGAAACCAAGAGTAAATGTTACTCGAAGATATGCTTTATGATTTTCTTTATATGCGGTTTTACCGTGAACGCAGTACTTTAGCAGTGATGAGTATTCAAACAAACAAACAGGCAGATAGACAGACATTTCTAAAAATGATTGAAATGTATTTTATTACTCATTCTAAGACACCTCTAACATTTTATTCACAAAAATCTAAAAAGAAGAGATACATTAGATTTACATTTAGTATATGTATGGATATATAATTTATGAATGTGTTTGTAATCTCTGGGAACTTTCTGGAAACCGATTCAAATAATTGTACCTATCCTAGCGACAAAGCGAAAAAGCGGCATTCAGGCTTGACGGTTATAGGCTATTATTTTATATTGTTATAAATCGTTTCAGAGCATTTTCCCGTGCACCAAACAGCCAGTTATAAAGTCCACGATATGTGAATGCATGTTCTATCTCTGTCTTTGCAATTGTAACAAATGAGACAGCGTGCTGACTCATTGCAAACGTCCGTATATGTGTCGTTGGCATTTATAAATGGCGTATAACGGTATTATGTTGCATAAAACCAAGAAACACAAGAATTGCGTAAGTACAGAGAGAAATTTAATCCAAATCCATCATATTATTAGTATATTAGAAACTCTTTTTACAAAGCGCTTTATAATCATTTATATACGATCCGTATACCCGCGGCTTTGGCAGCAAATTGTTGATTTTTTTCCAAGAGAACTTCGTGATTAAACGGGATTAATTGTAAGCTGTGTACCAGTGAAAGTTTCGCTAAAATCAGTTAAGCTATTTTGGGGACAGACCGCATGCTCGCTGCTTATCACGTTGTTTTACAAAGTCTGCCTTTTCGATTCTATTATCGAGATATATGGTTCAATAACTCTTGTAAATAGCTCCTGTTCCTCTCGTGTAAAATTTGGTTCACGTGAACGATTCCCAGAAATTATTACGTATTGCGTATTCATATTGTATTTAAAGTAATTATAGAGACAATATAATATACAGATTCAGTCGAACAAACTCTATTAAGGTTAACAAAATACAATAACAGTTAACACAATAATAATCCCAAATGCTCTAAAATTACACGTTCGTCAATTACAAATATGCGCGCGCGAAAAGTGCAAGATGTCAAAGTATAACTCGATAAAATAAAGAACGTTTCGTTTACGCATACATTTTTGATATCGTACACAAGTTTTATTCAAATTGTGGATTGAATATAACTTAAGCGAGAAACGAAACGTCATTGACTACTTTGCCGACATATTAAACACATTTAGCTAAATCTAAGATTAAAACAGTTGTCACAAGACAACGCTAAACACATTTAAACTAAAAACGTTTACAGCGTTAAAAAGGTTTAGTTAAGCGGTTTTTAAATATTTTTAAATGGCATCTGGTACAAGTCGCCCTAAGTTTACCTTGTAAACGATTTTCGTAGAACCGCTTCTAGGAATGGGACTTCTGTTACTGAGAATGAAGTCTGAATTATGAACAACTTTTATGTCTATATATAATTCCTTTATATCTATTATCTTGTTAATTTCCTTAACCTCATACATAATACTAAATTACAAAGAAAATCACCCCTTATTATTAAACACATTTAAGTCATTTTAAAACGATTTAATAACTGAAAAACCCAATAAATCAACGAGCGAAACTGGATTAATACACGTGCGCATATCACCAACAGACCGAATAACGTACGTGACTTTCTTGTAAATAAGTCAAGTTTTACAAATTCCAATCTTGGTATGTTATTACATAGCTTTACTTACACAGTTTTAAAACACAGGTTAAGGTAATGAGGTAGTGTTACACAATATGCAGTGAAAACCCACTAAATTCGCTCATGATTATGCCCATACGTTCGTTCAGGAAGAGGCCTATGACCCTGCATTGGGTTCTTACAGACTGATCATGATGGCCCTTAGTACCTCTGCTACCCTATAATCTTCTTTGTATCCCTCACAAGGTTTTATATTATGTGTTAAATAGTTAAAGCGTAACAAACAAACTAACGTTCGCATTTATAATATTATTAGTTAGGATTACTATAGTTTTTTTTTTATTTATGATGATGATGAGATAGTTAGTAGGCTTCAACAACCGTTCAAGAAAGGCTGATGCTACTCGCGTCCGCCGGAAGTGTATAACCTCTTATTCTCCTACACTTGCTTCCCGGGTGCTGCTAAATAGTATCAAATTTTTGTCCGCAGCACTGCTCCGCATAAACTGAATCTCACAGCGACAAATAGAGTAATCAATCAACGATAATAATAGATGTATATTTTATTTAGCAATACGATTAAAAGAAAAGTAACCGTTAAATATCAGACGGACTGCACACATATTTAACTTCCAATTCCACCACTACATGGAAAAGAGTTACAAAATAAATAAAACTATTTTAAAATGGTAATATCCATTAGTATGTATTATTTGCAAATAATATAGCGGTTATAAAAATTAATTAGTTTCATAAGTTTAAATACTTACGATTATTACCAACTAGCTGACCCACGTAACTTTGTCTGCGCCAAATCTGTTACTACCGGTTTCAATTATATTCTTAAACGCGAAAAATCTTAAAAAAACCTAAAACCCGATTGCATCGACATCTACCGTTACCAATTGAGATAAAAACTAACCTACGTATATTGGCGATAAATGTCTTCCTAGTATCCCCAAGGTTGCTCCTGTGCCAGTCCCCGCTGTACCCGTTTACCATTCTCGCAGAGCCAACGGCAGCGGCAATGCAATAATTTCACCGGCTTATAGTTTTTATTTTGCATTATCTTTGACCAACATCATCAATTAACATGCTGTAAAAAGTAAACTTCGTCGCCATGAAATTTCCATTTTGATTTAGCTGTTTGTTTTTTTTTTAAGAATTAGTAAAGTATACGTAAAACCTGCATCCAAACTTAACCTTGTAAAATTTATTTTACTATTGACATATAAAGCATCTTTTTGGCTGACATATTAAATATAGATATATACTGGTTTTAGCGTTTCACCACTATCTCATCTGATGGTAAATGACGACGTAGTCTAAGATGGTAAACATGCTAAACATAGAGGAAGACTAGCTCTCAAATACAGCTGTCGGAACACACCAACAGGTACTGGGCGACAGATTATCAACTCAAGGGTGGTATCTAGTCAAGCGGACTTATAAAAAGCCCTACCACCATACGATGGTGTCATCAAAATCACACTTTATTCAATTTAAGCCCTAAGAAGGCACTTACGAACGTCAAAACTATCACCGGTTCGGAAAACAACCCAATCATCGAGAAGAACCGGCAAGAAACTCGATCTGGTTTATCTATTTTAACAAATATATATGATATTTAGAATAATATTATATACGATATAATAGTAAATGTAACAATCGTTTTTAATGGATGCACAGAGATGAGTAAATTCCAGACATCACCATCGTTCACATATTGATCCACTCTATAATAGCCTTTTGACACCAAAACCCGCTTGACATGGCGCTTAAATTCGCAATCCGGCAAATCAGTAATATCCTTTGGGACTTTGTTGTAAAATCTAACACTATTATTGTTTGTGAATGTTAATACAAAATTAAAACGTGGTGCCATCTATTAGATATCTATAACAATCGGTCCTACAGTTTTCTTTCAACAAACTAATTTAAAGCGCCATCTGTTCAAGATTTATGAAACTTACAATTGACAACAATAATCAACATTAATAATCAATTATTTTGTATTTGAAAGATATTGAGGTCATTAATTAATATATATTATCCTATCTCTCAAGTTGAACCAAACTATACATGAATGCCAAGTTTCATGAAGTCATCTTTGAAGTTCATCGTGGACAAACACGACACTAGATTTTTATATATTTAGATATACCCAATAAAATTGCATAAATAAAAATCATTAATATTGAAAAGAGTATAAAGTTTCATTGCAACAAGCCTGTAATTATATCTTCAACACAAGTGACTAACAAATCGGTTTCATCAGCTCTGAGATGCCCGCGGACGCAACACATGGTGCAACTGCATTGCCGCGTGTTCTCTAACAATGTGACAACATTTTAGTTCGTTTGAAGACTTATCTATATCGATTTATGGAACAATATTCAGCGCTCTAAATTTACAATGTAAAAGAATTCATTATTCTTACCGATCGCGCAAAATGACGGTCCGTGTCTCGAGTATATACATTATATGTTTGTCTGACTGTATAAATGTATGTATATATGTGGAAAAGTTATAATGCAATGGAATATGGATAAATACTTTTTAACACGGTTTGTAACAATTTACAAATGTCTTAACGATTTTTTTTTGCAATTAAATTTCTAGATGATTATTATTGCCATTGTCGAGAAGGTAATAATATTATAAGCGACTTGTGACAGTTTCAATGTTCTGACAGGTTTTATTAGGTGGTAGAGCCACGCTGAAGCTATTAATGGTTTTAGCATGATTGGGTCAGCCCGCCCGCACAGAAAACCGACGTGAAGTAACAGTGCTTACATTGTTGCGTTTCGTTCGGTCAGTGAGAGCGTCGGAGGACCACCTCCCAACCCCTCACCTCCTCCCTCCTTTCTCCCAGCTTTTCCGCCTCCCCCCAAACATAGGCTGGCAACGCACTTGCGACTCCCCTGGTGTTGCAAGTATCTATGGACGGTGGCGATCACATTAACATCAGGTGACACATCTGCTCGTTTTACACCTATGATATAAAAAAAACACTTATTACAACTGTCCAAAGATATTTTGTGTTATCTTAAACTTCATGTTTCGTGATATTATTTCCCATCCACTTCACTTCTGCAGAATAACCGTACTATATAAAGTTAAATGCCAACAATATTACAGAATATAAAGTCAAATAACACAAGATTATGAATAAAATATAAAACTCACTACATGATATTTCAAAATTCCGCCAAAAAATCTTTTAAACAATTGAACAAAAATTAATCCTGTTGCTACTGCTACACTAAATTATCAGATTTTGACGAATACATTTTTATACACGTCGATGATTTTCCTTACCTCTACTTCATAACCTCGTCTAGTAAGATATATCCAAGTCATGGTTATGATGTTTCGTTATTATGCATTATCGATTGGTCGCGTCAGTCGCTATCAGTTACGTCATACTCCTTTGTTGACTTGACAAGTTTATTTTACTCAAAGCGTTTATGAGATTTGAAATGAAGCTTCTATCTCAAGCGAATTTTTTAATAAGTGCATGAAAATAAGGCATAATTTTATAGTAATACTTCCTGCACTGGCTTAGAAACGCATTAAACCTAATTGTAAGATATTCAAACAGCGATTTTAAATTTAGTTGGAATACGAACTTGCGTCTGCTTCCTTTGTGATCATTTATTTTCTTTTCAGTTTCTTTGAAATAACTTCCTACTTGTTATGTATTGTTGGAGAGCTACGAAAACGGTTGTTTTTAAAGTAATCTTGCAACCAAATTGTATAACGTTTTTTAAGGCATAGTAGTGGAAAAAATCACTAATAAATTTTGAAACAATATCGTTTCTAGTCTCGCATTTTTAAATTTAGATCCATAATTGTTGTTTTATTATTGATAACTAACCAGTATTTAATAGTTTTTATAAATCAGAAGAAAAAATGAGATTTAAATTTATACCTATTTTTATACAAATTTTTCATGTTGCAATTTTGGCTTATTTTGAATAAAGCTTAAAAAACATGATAACTCAGAAATGGTTCATTTTTGCATCATGCATTGCATCACCTCTTAACGGGAATACGTCGAATTACCAATAACTTTGTATATTTATAATGAAAATAAATCATTTAAAAATAATGTATAGAGGGGAAATAAATAAGGTAAAAATAGCATAAAACATAATTTTCATAAATAAAAGAAGCAATTGCGGGCATAACAAGATGTATGTAACACAAATTAGACTTTTACTTGGTACTCTTTTTGCTACGTACTTAGCTAGGTACCACCCGTAAGAAGAAAATCTGTCGCCATGCCCATGTTCCAGCTGTTGTCGTTGTGAGCCAATCTCTCTATGTTCATCTCTATCTCTTGAGCCACATCGTCACATAACAAGTGAAACTGTGGTGAAACGCTAAAGCCTATAAACAATAATATGAATGTTCATCATTCAACAATGATGAAGACATAATAATCGGGCTGTTTCGACACGTAGACTACCAAAGTGAGAGTGATTATACAATAACGATGAAGAGCCGATACGAGCGTTTATTAGATGTGTCAAATCGATATTTATATATCGATTATTACTCGAGCCGCATCGATAAAATAAATGACAAAAATAGATCCGATTTCACAAGAAATAAAATCACAAATAAAAGTTTGACAGCGAATACAAAAAAGAAAACAAAATCGTTCAGAAAAACTGGTTATTTTGATGTTTATAATAAGATGGAATTTGTTCTATAAAATTATATTTTTTGAATTTAAAATTGTAAGAAACTAATGTAATTTACAGTTTAGAAAATGAGAAAGCTAAATAGCAAGTCAATGAATAAATAAATAATTTCGATATACAATTGATTTGTATAACTTAAAACAATATAAAAAGACTAATGCACCATAATGTAGCATCATCATTGAAAAACAACAAATATATTATTAGATCAGCTGTGCCCGCGACTTTGTCCGCGTAAAACCTGATGTACAAATCAGTGACTAAAAAAGTCATTTGAATGTATTAAGTCCATTTACCAACCTACTTTTATCTGGTACTTACGTCGCGTCGTCACTAAATTTACAACAACTTTTGATAGAGTGAACTGAAATTAATGAAACTAAGACTAGATACAAACAGCTATCTGTTTGTATGGATTTCTGTCTATGACAGACCAACAGACATTTTTTAAAATGATTGAAATTAATTTTATTATTTATTCCTAGACACCTGTAACATTATTTTCTACAAAAATGTAGACGCGTTAGATTTACATTTTTATTATATGTATAGATTAAATCTCTTGAAGGATCTTTTTTTTATAGTAGCACGGCAAAATGACTTCACTGTGTCTGATGGTAAGAACAGTACAATCCAAAAACAATGGCGACCACCGAGTGATACACTATCCATCGCCGGTCGCCGCTGCCATGCCGGCCTACGACATGCACAGGCTGATCCCGAAACGCGACCCGCAGAAGCGAATCACTATGACGGGCTTTTTCGCCATATACATGGTGGTTGCGACCCAGTTAGGCTGTAAAACCCTACCACCCCGCTTTCGCCATTGTTTCGTTCGTTATTCAGCAGGTTGCACCACGTGCAAGTGAGGCTGGCTTGGTTGTCTCAAGTCTTAGATCTTATTTGGTACCCCTTACACCCCTCTCTATATACCTATGTAATGAACATTGTAAGAAGTAATGTGTTTTTTCTATCTGCTTTTTCATATACTTTCTAGGTTTTAACGGTTGACTACAATCTCCCTAATCTTAAATGACAATGTGATCTAATCAAATCAAATCAAAAATACTTTATTCAGTTTAGGCCCTAATAAGGCACTTATGAACGTCAAAGACTACTACCGGTTCGGAAAACAACCCAGTCATCGAGAAGAACCGGCAAGAAACTCGATCGGGTACATTTTTTAAACATATATTTCCAATACATTATACAATGCTTTTAGTGGATGCACAGAGAGGAGTCAATTCCAGACATCACTATCATTCACATACTGATACACTCTATAATATCCTTTTGAAACTAAAACCCGTTTGACATGGCGCTTAAATTTACAGTCCGGCAAATCGGTAACATGCTTTGGGACTTTATTGTAGAACCTAACACTATTACCTAAAAAACTATTACTGGTTTTGCTAAGTGTGAAACATGGGACCACCATTTTATTACAGTTTCTAGTATTTAGATTATGCCGGTCTTTTACTAAATTCAGTTTCTCAAAGTTTTTCTGGACATACATTAAATTATCAAGAATGTATTGGGAGGCATCTAAAATGGTAAACAGGCTAAACATAGAGAGAGCTGGGTCTCAAGTGCGTGTGCCAGATCACACCAACAGGTACTTGCAGACAGATTATAAACTTGAGGTACCACTAGCCAGGCGGACTTAAGAACCGCCCTACCGCCATGCGTGTTTCAATAGTTTTTTTTTTAATTATTCTCAAGTCTGTGATGGTTATATTTTTTATCTACCTATACTGTGCCATAATTTCGATCATCTTTATAAACATACATATTATTCTTCTGTCGGTGTGTATCTGCCTGAACAACTCCTAAACGGTTGGCCGACTTTGATGAAATTTTGTGTACGTGTTCGAGCGGATCCGAGAATGGCTTAGATTCACAATTGGACCTGGTAGGGGGCGCTGCGGTTGATTTTTTTTTATCTATGCTGGACAACGTCCGCCGGGACCACTAGTACATATATAATTCTTCTGTCCGTGTGTATGTGCCTGAACAAGTCCTAAAGGGCTGGACAGATTTTGAGTGTGTTCAGGTGAATTTAAGAATGGTTTAGATTCATAGTTGTACCCAGTGTGTGGCGCTACCGTTGACTTGTACGGTTTTTTTATATCAACGCAGGACGTCTGTCGGGACCGCTAGTATTTTATATATTTAATAGATTAATTAAAATGTTCCGTTACTAATGTTCTTGATAGTTAGGTCATTTCGATATTAATGCGAGAGAAGCCTTTCTCTAATCAAATAATACTCAGCCAAAGAGTCGTCTTCGAGGAGGTCAAATAATTAATTTGTCAAAAAAAAATCATTAGTTGCAGCATTTAGATTGCTCAGTAAAAAATGTGGTCCGATTAAATTGCCGTAAATTATTCCCACCCACACATTGATCGAAAAACGGTGTTACGACCCTTTTGGCCTCTTTTTTTAGGATTTTTGTGCACTTTCTCACTCCAATAATGTTCATTGTGGTAGTTAATAATCCCATCTTTGAATTTCGATCTACCACCTTGTTGAAATTCAGTCACAAACTCTGTACTACAAAAAGAAAGCTTACCCCGTATCAACATTCCATGATGTAGAGATCATTTGAAAACGCAATAAAGACTGTCGCCTTACCTGTAAGAATAAAAATAAAATTTTAATACAATTGTAAACCCTTTCAAATAATGATTTATGCCAACGTCTTCGCATGGGTTCTTTACACCGTCGATTTTATAATTTTACGTCGCTATTTTATTTTTATGTTCTATGTTTTCTAAAGGTATTGACTATTTTTTATATGATATCAAGAAAGAAACGACATATAGTTAACCTGTGCAACATTTTATTTTATGTGATAAATCCAAAAATATATAGAGACAAATAAAATCTTTACTAGTGTTATGTTCTTGGTATATCCTTCTATCCTATAATGTCCTTGATAATAATAAAACTAATTACATTTTTTTTTGTATATCATATGAGGCAAACGGACACCTGGATCACTTGATGTTAAGTGATCACCAGCGTCCATAGACACTTGCAACACCAGGGGAGTCGCAAGTGCGTTGCCAACCTATCTGGGGGGAGTAAGGGTAGGGAGGGGAAGTGTCCTTCCGGCGCTCTCACTGACCGATAAGGGAAAGGAATAAAAACCTTCCACTTTCATGTGTAAGCATGTGTGCATGCAGACACGTTATATTCACATTCTTATTATATATATAGATTACTAGACCTAAAGATTGTACAGTATGATACTTATAAACAAAGGTTTTCATCGATGGTAATATACAAGAATTATAAGTAACCATTTTTTAATAAATAATGCTAAAACTACGTCAATAGCTATTAAACAAAAGCAAAGGGAAGAGAATCGGTTGACAAATAAAACAAAAGGGTACTGAATGTTTTATCTTTGCCCATCTATATAAAGATTATTAAAATTTACAACAAAACAGGCTTCATGATACCTACAGGTACTTATGTAGCTTAATATAAACCGAAGGATGGGTTTCTGGCATGACCTTTGAACTTATGAGGGATCTGTAACAAAGCTTATATGTCATGGCGGAGCTGTGAAATGAGTACGCTTTATTTTGATTATAAATTTATTAGCCTTTCAAAGAAAATCTCAGCGTTTATGTTGTTAAAGTGAGATTTACAATAAAAAAGATTTATGCAACTAAGTTACTATCAACTTGGTTGATCAGTTCTTTTTCTAATATACTTCTTTTCCAAAATCCTATGACTTGGGGTCAGAGCCGTTAAATAAGTGAGGTCCTCTTGCTGTTTCTATTCTTTTATCAGCTCTACTCGGTGTATTCGATTTCATTATTTTCGTTTATAATTTTTGTTTAATACTTTCTTGTATGTTCCTTTTATATATATAATTTTAACCTCTGTATATTTCTCAAATATACTCTTTCTATTTTCTGTAATCTATATTGCTGTTTTATTGATGTTCGACAAAGTACAGTGCAATCTAGAAACAAGAGTGACCACTGACCACCTTAAAATGCATTGGCAGTCACTTTAAGTGTACGTCCAGAGTGGACGCTGTAATCGAGCGTCGAGCGTGGCGTCGCGTGCGGCGTGTTCACCATCCAAGAACGACGCTCGCGCGCCTCTCGGGACACTCGCGTATTAATGCATACTAGTGGGCGTCCAGTGGTCGACATTCGACCATAGTTCATTGATTTTTTAAAGGGATAAATATTATAATAATAGTTGTACGTTATAATATCATTGTTGAATATAGAATGAAAAAGGGTAATTGGGACGTAAGAATAAAATAATACATACAATCGAGCATAGCAACCTCCTTCACTACCTTTTTTGAAGTCCTTTATTGACAGATGTCAAAATGTCTTTTTTATTTACACGTGTGTATATGTTGTGTAAAATTGAAGCAGTAGTGTGAGTAATGCATATTTTAATTAATTTAATGTACTTCTAATGCATTTTATATAAAATAAATAGCTTTCTGCACTTCTCCTCCATATAAACTTTAACTATGCCAAGTTTCACGTTCATCCGTTCGCCCAATTCCGTTAAAAAGGGGTACAAAGATTAGGCTTCACGTATTAATATATAGATGTTTGAAACGAACGCCGGACGCGACGCCACGCTCGACGCTCACTTGTAGCGTCCACTCTGGTCGTACACTAATGTTAACAAGCGAGGAAACTAGAAATAATTTGTATAAGAAGAAACAAACTTTGAATCACTGATGGCTTAGTTTATACGTTTTTTCTCATCGAAGTTCGACCACAGGACGAGCATTTTTATAATATAACACGATATTCAGAGCGGTCAAAAAGATTGGCACGGATTGTAAAATCATCAGCATCAGCCTTTAGGAGACCCACTGCAGGGTCATAAGCCTCTTCCCGAAGGAAAGTATGGGCATAATCACCACGCCAGCCCACGACGTATTTTCCCACATACTACTACAAGAACATTTCTCAGGTTCAGGTTTCCTCACGTTGTTTTCCTTCACCGTCAGCCGACAGTTCTACCAATTTAAGCGATATTCCACCGGTCGAACCACTGGACCGCCACGATTTTTGTCTGTACAACTGTAAAATGTTACACACATTTCAAATCAAACCTATTAATACCGTCGCAATTGAACCCGCAGCATACATACGAAGTACTAGAAAATCCATTTGGATCGTAACCATTATCTCGAGCATGCATTTCTATATAAGTACCTTGTTATTGTTATATAAATAGAGCTGGGTTTACATTTCAATATGCCAAATCGAATATATGAGTCATATACCCACGGCTAAGAGGATTCATATTCGTGAGTTCCATTATAACGTACACCAGATCTCTTAAATGCTTGAGAATGATTTCACTCAGGCAACCTTTAAGAGTATCCATATATCTTCTATCTATACATTTACGCATTTGTATATTTGATACTAACAAACTTATCATAGCTTAGTTGAGAATTTGTTCAGACCGTTTCGACGGACGTGGGTTCGAATCCTTGCAACTACGTCTGAGTTTCCTGTGATAGATTCCATAGCTTCGTGGTACAGCTTATCCTAAGTCCACCTGGCTAGCTACCACCCTCGAGTTACAAATCTGTCGTCAAGCACCTGTTGGTGTTCCGACAGCTGGACTTAAGAGCCAGACCGTTCTAAGTTTGGCGTGTTGACCATCTTAGACCATGTCGACATTTAACACTAAAATCGTTTTTTTTTTCGATCTGGCAACGCTATTGGCCTACTAAGGCCCTAACAGCTTTACCGGACTACGACTAAAATCGTGGTTAAATGCTAAAACTATAAAGAACAAAAAACCTTTATTATATACAGTCATCACTGTTTAGCGTCTATGGAAAACCGTATTATTTGGGGTGTAAAGGAGTGTCAAATAACATCTAAGACTTGAGACAGCCAAGCCAACCACACCTGCACGTGGTGCACCCTGCTGAATAACGAACGAGGCAACAGCGAAAGCGGTGTGGTACGGTTTTACAGCCTGATTGGGTCAGGGACTGTAAACCACCATGTATATGGCGTAAAAGCAAGTCATAGTGATTCACTTTTGCGGGTCGCGTTTCGAAATCAGCCTGTGCATATCCAGCTTTTCGCAGCGCAAGCAGCGTAAACTCTAAAAAAATACCTATTTAAAAACATTATTCATTAGTGCTCAGCTCCTATTGGTCCTAGCGTGATGGTAGATATAGCCTATAGCCTCGATAAATGAGCTATCTAACACCGAAATAATTTATCAAATCGGACCAGTTGTTCCTGAGGTTAGCGCGTTCAAGCTAACATACTCTTCAGCTGTATAATATATTAGTATTGAAGTATAGATACATAACATTCTAGAGTCATCAAAATCAGTATTTTTTTATATATTTCGGTCGAAAATTAACGCCAACTAACACACTTCAATTTTATGTATCGATTAATAATGCTTAATTGAAAAGATGTGTATTCAGGTCCTATTCATAGGACACGTAGCGCCCACTTATATTTCTGAATGCAGCCCCGAGGTCGATAAACATTGATATTGAAAAAAGTACACACGTATGTATGTAAATAAACTATAATAGCATCCATTTTGTTTAGACGAGTCATGGTTTGCCGTGCCTCAGGGATTTACTCTACAGCTGGCTTTTGATACAATGACGCATACATTTTACTTTGTGAAATGTAATTTACAGAGATATATACATATATCTTTCGTCTTATTTACGGGTTTAATTTCTCCAGAGTGTTCAAATCTCGTAGCGCGGTAATGTTTTAAGGTTTTATCTTATGTAGGGCAAAGTGATACTTCGGGAATTCAAATATTAACTCCTCGGATGTCTTTTTAAGATCTCAAAATGACGGATCGTTTTTTTTTTAAAGTGAAAACTTCTTTCCTCGATCTATATTTGACATTATATAAACTTATGATTTCGCGTCATAACATGCTAGTAAGCGCCACCGACCGTATTGCGTTTACGTGGCTTACGTCATACTAGCGACACTTACCATAGGGGGTTGTGTACACGTAATATTGATATTTTGCAGCGATATTTGACGTTACGAGTGGTAAATAGATTTTATAAATATATATATATATATAATATATATTCATAACATTTGGCTAGACGGAGTATATATATATAATTATTGCTCCTAATGCTAATAGATATGAAAACCTGACTATTGCTAGTAATTTCAATATACAGATTATGAAGTGCAAATCATTCACACTATAATTAATTTACACACATACAGTTATTCCTTTGTTATGTATTTTCACCTCAGTCGGCACGAAATTTGTCTATGTTCACAGTAATATATTTATTTATACGACAATGCAATACATTATGAATAGTTTTTTATATTATCATAAATTTAAGGTTGTCAATGTTTTATCGGGTATAATTATAACTAAGTTAAAAAAAAACATTTTTCTATTTTATTTAATGTAATCTATTGTGAAATATTGTTTAATTTTATTTTGCAACGTCTATAATCCGGCATCTATTAGATTTGGTTTATTATCTATTAGATTTAGATTGATATTTATTCTATTATCATATATTTACTTATAATGTTTCTTCTATCTTAGATAAAAGAAAAAAAAATAGATAAGTACATTGAAAATTTCATGGATCAGTACGAAAATTCTTCGAAATAAAAAAAAAACTTATTAATACATTTAACATACAAATTATTATTTAAAATTTCATAATTTGTTATTTCCAAGTTTTGTAATAAATCCGGTATTTTTTTATAACTTATTCTGCCAACAGTCTGTTGACCTGTGCCTCATAAAATCTACGTTAGTTTCTATGGAGCTTAAACCTTTATAGTTTTTGACTGATGATACGTAGATTAGACGATTAATATTTAAAAATGGCGTATTGGACCCTAAATTGTTTTGAACTGCACAATGAGTTTTTGGCGGGATCTTGGAATGCCGTGTTTGTTATTTGGCTCTATATGTTGTAATATTGTTGGTGTTTTACGTAATATAGTTTGGTTATTGTGCATAAGTGAAGTGGAAAGGAAATAATAACAAGAAGCATGGATTCTAACTTGCCACAAAAACTCGCAGGAAAGTTCTAACAAGGTGGCCACTAAGATAGTTCGTTCATTAAAATTATATCAAGAAACTTGTAGTATCGTTACTCACCTCACAATGGCAGTAATAGTCTACTAGAAGACTGGTTGCCAAAAATAAAATAGAAGAAGATCTACACAATGTTATTAAACTCAAACAGACTGTTTGTTCTTTTGTTTCCTGTAAATTTCTTTTGTTATGTTTTTTTTTATAGTAGCACGGCAAAATGACTGCACTATGCCTGATGGTAAGCACAGTACAATCCAAAAACAATGGCGGCCACCGAGTAACACACTCCACAGCCGGTCGCCACTGTCAGGCCGGCCTGCGAAATGTTGGATATGCACAGGCTGATCCCGAAACGCGACCCGCAGAAGCGAATCACTATGACGGGCTTTTTCGCCATATACATGGTGGTTGCGACCCAGTCGGGCTGTAAAACCCTACCACCCCGCTTTCGCCATTGCCTCGTTCGTTATTCAGCAGGGTGAACCACGTGCAGGTGAGGTTGGCTTGAGTGTCTCAAGTGTTAGATGTTATTCGACACCCCTTACACCTCAAAGTGTGTACATAAAGTGTATTATTAAGATAACAGACAATGCAGACAAAGCCGCGGGTATCAACTCGTATAAAATAAAAATAATAACTACACATCGATGATTATGTCAGCCTTACCCGACTTTCCTAATAATATTTCACGACGGCATGGTGGTATCAGAGCCAGAGATATGAATTCTATTAAAAAGCATCGAGATGATGCACCGATGGCTCAGTTGTAACAAAAACTACGTGCACAATCAGTCTAAACAGCGCAGCCAGTGAATCGTGACCGAATCAATGACCAAGTATTACCAATGTAACTCGATGTATACACGATTTCAAAACTCAAACGAGAATATTAAATAATAATAATTCCATTTTTTACCACTAACTCGAATACACTTTATTTACAATGATCATACCGTAGTGTATTCTACAAAATAGTTAGTGCATAAAACATTTTAATGTATTAAATTTCAAAATAGTAAGTTACAAGACAAGCAAAATCGCTTACATCTAATTCCGTAGTTACGTCACTAGGGCAAGTAAATCGGCATAATACATTAAGATTTATTTATTAGTCACTATTTTTTAGTTCCACGTGAACGGAGTCGCGGGCACAGCTAGTATTAAGCACTAGACATACAATAACCAAAACGGCTCAACGTGCTATAGCTAGAATATTCTAGAAATAAGAAATTCTAATAATCGTATACATCACATCCCATAAATATATGTCTAATGCGTCTAATATATCTGAACGCGCTATCTGTCATCCTAATCGCATGGTTACCACCGCTAGTCGATTAAGGCTAGTCGACGACAATTACCTTAATTATTTCGACAGAATACATCATACTTTAACGGGCAGTACGACCGGTTTTTAAAAATAAATAATTGGGTTAAAATATTTTTGTGAGAACAAAGTGAGAATACTATGAGTTGCAGAGGTAACAGTAGCTGAATGATAGTAGCGTGATGGTATGCGAGTATTTATGTACGGCCCATTCTTAGGGTTGCCTACCGTTTTACTTTTTTTAAATATTGACAGTTATCTGGTAATAAAGCGAATCGCAAAACAGTTTTTTTTATGCTCGGAAGTAGAATGTACTAGTGTATTAGCAGGCACTATAATATATATTAATCCTAAGTTATATAAATGTGAGTGTCGCTTTGTTTGTTACTATTTCGTGTGTAAACTACTTACTTACTAAAAATAACAAAGGACATCAACTTTTCATATGTGAAAAAACAATTTTTTTTATTACTTTATAAAATATAAATGACAATATGTTCTAAGACATAGAGAGGGCTTGCTCTGAAGTGCAGCTGCCGGAATACATCAACGAGTGCTTGGAGACAGAATTAAAAGTTGATGATGGCAGGTAACTAGGCGGACTTAAAAGCCCTGCCACCATGATATGGTTTCATTACAATGTTACCCATCACCGCGCGCTCCCGCTGGTCGTCCCATGTTTGAGACTTAACAAAACCAGTAATAGTTCCTTAGGTAATAGTGTTAGGTTTTACATTAAAATCCCAAAACATATTACCGATTTGCCGGACTGTAAATTTAAGCGTCATGACTAGCGGGTTTAGGTGTCAAAAGGCTATTATAGAGTGAATCAATATGTGAGCGATGGTGATGCCTGGAATTGACTTTTCTCTGTGTATCCACTAAAAACGATTGTAAGGCATAAAGTATTGGAAATATATATATTACAAAGATGTACCCGATCGAGTTTGTTGCCGGTTCTTCTCGATGAGTGGGTTGTTTGTCCGAACCAATGGTAGTTTTGACGTTCATACGTGCCTTCTCAGTGTCTAAACAGAATAAAGTATTTTTTAATTGCTCCGAGTCAGTTGCAAGGATTCGAAACTACGTCCATGGACGCAGTGTCCGAACACGCTATCAACCGAGTCATCATCGCTTCAACTACCTTTTGCAAGGGGTAGGTGATATCTATATATAAAGCGACGACGCAGGCTAAAGCTAGTGGATTACATTTCGATTTGTGAGTGTAGTTGTGATCATAATATACATACTGATCGTCTTAGGAAACCTTCAAGAGGGTTACGTGGAGTAATTTTCAATTGATGACATAATCAAAACTTTCCCATATAACCTATGAAACCTTTGAACTATCACGCGTCTACACAAAGTTTAAAGGCTGTTTGTTAGTAAGCTCGGTAGCCGTAAACCTTGGTCTTTCTCCAAACGACCGACTAAAATTATAAAACACGAAAGATTGCTTTCGATACAATGATATTTAGTTATAACTTCATTGTTTTTATATGTTTAAATTCGGCTAATCTCTGGAAGTTACAATTACATTTTTTTAAATTATCTTTCACTTTATAGTTTACTAGCTATGCCCGCGACTACGTCCGCGTGATATTTCAATTATAAACACAGTCATTAATAAAACGATTTACTTGGCCTCACCCGTTGTGAACGATTTTGTTATCCGAGACGTAGCGTGGCACTACTGCATCTAGTTGTGCATCGTATATATTTTAAAAAAACATTATAGCTACGTTCAGTCTTGATGGGTACACAGAGAGAGGTCACAGTTACAGACATCAAAATCGTTCACATATTGATCCACCCTATAAGCCTTTATACATTAAACCAGCTCATACTCCTTCAACTTCCTATCCGACAAATCGATAATATTCTTTGCAACTTTGTTGTAAAACCTAACACCATTACTGAAAAACTATTACTGATCTTACTGAGCCTTTTTTTTTCGGACTGTCTATGCTATTGACCTAGCAAGATCTTAACAGCTTCACCGGACTACACATCTTACTGAGCCTAAAACATGAGATGACCAATTTGTCACAACAATTTCTTTCTAGTATGTAAGTTGTCGGTCTTTAATTAATTCAGCTTTTTAAAGTTATTGCAGATATACATTAAAGTATCAATAATGTGTCGAGGGAGTAAAGTTATGATAACTAATTTCTGAAATTTAGTGAATGAGTAGCTTCTGCCCGCGACTTCGTCCGCGTGGATTAGTAACTTTGGGTTAACACTAACACGCAGCGGAAGCTCTCAAAAGGAAAAAGAGCTGAAATACTAACACTGAAATACTTTTTCAAATCGGACTAGTTCCTGTGTTTATCGCGTTGAAGCAAACAAACTCTTCAACTTTATAATATTAGTATAGATTGCACTTAATTCAACTAATAAATTAACACAATATTTATTCTTTCTGAGGCGGTACGAAGTTCGCCGTATCAGCTAGTTCAAAAATAAGAGAAAATCATAAATCAATCGCCTAACGGTAGCAACTTGTGACTAGGAAATATCACCGAATGAACTTTACACCGCACATAGATTAGAGTGGAACGAGTTATCTACTCGTGTAAGCAAACCGTTTATCATAATGGGTGTCATTAGAAACTTTGTCGTTTGTTCAAATTGCTCACTTGAATGATAATGTTCAACTATTATTAAGTACACGCAGTATTTCGGAATAATAACCTTATGTGAAATTAGGTTACATTCATTTTCTCCATCCCAAAATTATATATTCAGTGAGTCACTACATCAGAGTTTTGAATAGTATATCTATCAGCAATATCTAGACATATAATAAGAATGTAAATCTAACGAGTCTGTCCTTTTTAGATTTTTGTGAAAGAAATTGTGGTAGGATTCCTTCGGAATAGGTTGTTAGCACCCAACTCCGGCGCCGCTGCATCACATTCAAGAGACGAGAGTACAACACGACCGGAACATTGACATTAGCGCCACCATATCATAAATATATATCTACACTAGCGCCAACATATTAGAGATACATAATTCGCCCATGCAAGGCTAGATGTCGCTGATCTACATGCCGACACAGATTATGTGTTACTTAAACTATTTTGCGGAATCATGTATAAATAGTAATCGCTTTGACTTATATAGATGGGCCTTTAAAAGGCAAGATGTCTGTGATATCTACGCACTTCTTATACAACAAGTATTGTAAGGCGAAGCTCTGGCCAAATAAATAGTGACTGTATCTACGAATTATTTATTGCCATTCCTGACTGCATCGACACTATACGTGATTAGTGTTACAAGGTAATAAAATACATTTCAATCAATTTTGGTTATATGTCTGTTTGTTTGAACATGCGTCGCTGCTAAACTACTTCACGATAAAACATCACCAAGAAAATCATAAAGCATATCCTCGAGTAACGTTTAGTCTTGGTTTCATTAAACTCGGTTAACTCTATCAAAAGTTATTGTAATTTTAATGAGGACGCTACTTAAGCACGAGAGAAAAGTATATAAGTCAATGGACTCAATACATTCTATTTTATTATTTACGGTTTTTTTACATTCGGTTCACGCTGACGGAGTCGCAGGCACAGCTAGTATAGAAATAAAATTAAGTTTGTTTTGCGCGAATTACTCAAAAACGATTAGGTACGTTGTCCGTAAATGTTAGACACGCTATCAACTAAAGCATCATCGTTCAAACTTATAATATAATTTAAATTGTTTAAGTAATACAATAATAATCTGGTGTATACTAAAGATTTAATAAAATAAGTTTACTATAAGTTGAAAACTGGTATCATCATATATATTAATACGTGAAGCCTAAACTTTGTATTCCTTTTTAACGGAATGCGGCGAACGGATGAACGTGAAATTTGGCATAGTTAAAGTTTATCTGGAGGAGAAGTGCAGAAAGCTATTTATTTTATATAAAAAACATTAGAAGTACATTTAATTAAATATGCATTACTCACACTAATGCTTCAATTTTACACAACATATACACACATGTAAATAAAAAAGACAATTTGACATCTGTCAATAAAGAACTTCAAAAAAGGTTGCGAAAGAGGTTGCAATGCTCGACTGTATGTATTATTTTACTCTTACGTTCCAATTACCCTTTTTCATTCTACATTCAACAATGATATTTACCCTAATAAAATTCAAACTTAAAAAAATCAGTGAACTATGAATGTCGACCACTGGGCGCCCACTAGTATTTATTAATGACACTAATAAATCTTTACGGGTCGCTATTGAAATCCCAAGCATCCGCAATACTTCAACAAAAAAATATTTTTGGTATACAGAATGTTGGAACAATAGTCCTATATTCAATCGATACATGACCCATTGGTTAATTCTCAAAAAGTCGAGACAGTCATGAGGACTGCCACCAGAAGTGAAAACTCAAAACAATAGAATTTAAACTTTTTTTTTCTCGAAATGACTATACTACTGCAGGTCAGTAGCAAGGTCTTTACAGCCTCACCGGACTACAGAATTTAAACTGTGTTCTCTTTTGATTTTTTAAATTATTTAAGCATGAATTATTTACATTTCGTAATCAGTAACATGAACTTATTACCATTAGTGACTATTTCACTTCTATCGACACTCCGAATAATCATTATATATCATTAATTCACCAAACATGATGGGCTGTACAACCTCAATACAAAATATCAATATTAGATGTACACAGGTTTTTATACTACGCATCGCTAGTTTGACGCAAGTCACGCAAGCGTAAAACGGTCGGTCACGCTTACGAGGATGTCATGACGCGAATTTATAAATTAATCTCCTGTCAAAAAATACTAATCAGAGATCACTGTCAGAGAGATTATATCGTGTGATATCTGCAAACGTTTAGAACGTGTTGGTTATAGCAAAAAACGTGTAAAAACGGATGAGTAACAACTTGCTTGCATCACCTTGTAATATAGTACAATAAAATCACACAACCGTGAATAGGTTTTAAAAATGAACTAAAACAAAATGGCCGCCATCGTCCTTGACGCGCGACAACTAAATAATGGTAATTATTCTAATGTAAATTAACAAGTCTCTTCTAGACTGTTTCGATGTTTACTTCGTGTACACGAAACTAGTTCAAATAAATAGTCGTTTAATTTAACGTAATATAGTTTGTATTCTGATTATTAAAAGTTAGTATTAAAAGTTAAATCACCTTTTGAAGAAATTGTACAAGTTTTTTCAAAGTCTAATATTATTTGACCGAAGATCCATTAAAGTTAGTACGTAATATGTTCTTCTACATTGTTTTTAGTGAGGGTTTATATTCATTTAACATACTAACTTAATATACAACACAACCGATTGCTACGAAAATTGTATGTATGGATATTTGAACACAGAGAATATTTACACAAGAACCATTTTGCTATAACTGGACTATTTATCACAATAAAATACAGCAATTACAACAAAATAATAATAACTATAATTAATAACGAACGCGTATGGAGACGAGGACATTGATAATATAAAATAATCCCTTTTTTATTTAGCCTATGGCTCCTGCGGAAATATTGCATAATTGTGCCAGTATCAGGAAGATGAAGAGGAATAATAATTACTAAAACAAAAAACTACAAAACGAAATTAGTAAATAAATAATGAATAAAATAATAAATACATGTAACAAAAATATATATTATGTACTCACACATACATCTACATTTTATTCATAACCTTGTGTTATTTACTCTATATTTTGTAATATTGGTGGCATTTTACGTAACATAGTTCGATTATTGTGCACAAGTCAAGTGCATGGAAAAAATAAATACCACAGAACATAAGCTCTGAAATGTCAGAAAAACTTGCATCACCACCACCACCATCTTGTTAGAACATTAAAATCTTCGATCAACAATAACTAGATATCAGGTCGGCGCGAAAAATACGTCTCGGTAAATTACAGCTCACTTGGAACGTGAGCTTTTATTTTGTTTAGTTTGTTTGAAACACAGCCAATGTAAGCACGTTTCACATGCCGCAGTGTATTCAAAAAATGCAAAAATAATACCCGAAAAAGCATTTTAACGGCCGGAGTATCTTACTTTCGCTAAATCATGTTGAATGAGTTATATTTTAATCTTTAAACTAACAAATAATATAAAATTTTGAACAAAATTCCCGATTATATACCTGTGGTACAAATGTTTTGACAAGGTTCTTCGACCACGCACAATAACGGGAAAATGTATTTTATTCATTGCGTGTTAAGGTTGAATTCACACCAAATGTTCTTTATGTTGTCTTTTCATTTGTGAGGGGAGTAATTTATTGCTTTGCTCGTTTTATCTTAAGTATAAGATAATATTTTGAACATTTGTGACTTTATTACAAGGTGTCATGGTTGTAATTAGGTTAACTTAAAACTGTTTTAAAACTTTTTTCTCCCTTTCTTAGTAAACAAATAGCTACACATAATATATATTTACGCGAACGGCTTTGAGCTTGTACGTGACCTTTTATGTAGTTATTGTTGATCGAAGATTAAAATGATCACAAGTCACTTGTAATGTAATTACCTACTTTTTTTTTTTTATGTCATAGGTGGCAAACGAACAGGTGGGTCACCTGCTGTTAAGTGATCACCACCATCCATGCACACTAACAACCCCAGAGGAGTCGTAAGTGCGTTGCCATCTTTCGGAGGGAATAGAATACACATACTTCTACAATAGAAGTAATAATCTAGATTTGTTGCCAAAAATTATTTCAAAATTGTTTAGGTATTTCAATAAAATTCTTTAGAGATATTCCCTTAATTAGACAAAAGTTTATTTAACCCTTAAAATACTTGAATAAAGTGAACTAAACCGACTTGATTTAAAGAATTCACATGTAAAAAAAGCAAACATTACAATAATTAAAATACGTGCAGTTGATGCGTTACGCTAAACGTAAAATTTCTCTTTGTAAATTATTGTTAAAACTGTTGTACGCAAGAGCACAGATGTTTTCACACACGCAACAACACGCCACAACAGACTGACGCGCCATAGTTACAAAGTGTCTATTGTTTTGTCTCATAACTTGCATTAATCAAGACGGGTAAGGACCAAGTTCTTTGCACTATGGAGTATTTATACCATATTTTTTATATTTAACAACCAATACTTTTGATAAGGGTGGAAGTATTTTATTTTTGTTCATATTTTATCCGAATATACTTATGTTACTTAATTTCAATAAAACTTATAATAATGTTTTATAATAAACCCAGCTTAACATGGTGATTGTGCTTTTGCAAATACGTAATATGTTTTGGGACTCATGTATAACCTAACACTATTTAACACTAGCGTCTGTCCGCAGCTTCGCCCACGTTATTCTATATCTCACGGGTTCTTCGGTAACAGTACTCTTTCTCTAGATAAAAGTTACTCTACACAATGTGTATGCAAACTTTTATCATCAGGTGGTAAGGCCACGCTGAAGCTATTACTGGTTTCAGCATGAATAGATCAGGTCACCCAGGATAGTACCACCCTCTCACAGAAAACCGACGTGAAGTAACAGTGTTTGCATTGTTGCGTTTCGTTCGGTCAGTGAGAACGCCGGAGAGCCCACCTTCCCCCTTCACTTCATCCCCCCAAAACAGGCTAGCAACGCACTTGCGATTCCCCTGGTGTAGTAAGTGTCTATGGACGGTGGTGATCACATCAGGTGACCTACCCACATATTCGTATTCAATACCTATTCGTTTACCTCCTATGATATAAAAAAAACAAATTCACATTCGCATTTATAATATTAATTAGGACTAGCAGTCCCGTGACTCCGTCCGCATTGAACCTAATTATGTAAAAAACGGCGTCTAATAAAACCCTCCGAACGTATTAAGTCCACTTATTTATCTACTTTTCCCTCGTACTTAAATCGCATCGTCATTAAAATTACAATAACTTTTGATAGTGTGAATCGATTTTAATGAAACTAGACTAAATGTTACTCGAGGATATGCTTTAGTTGATTTTATTATTTATTCCAAGACACCTGCAACAATTTTTTTCACAACAAACTAAAAAATCGAGACAAGTTAGATTTACATTCTTATTATATGTAAGATAAGATATAGAAGATTAAATAGGTATAAAATATTGCTACAGGTAGAGCCATAAATCATATTTTACATAGTGTACTACTATCGATAACAAAGCGATCGGAGGGGTTGACTCATGCACAGCATTAAGCGCACTCATTCATTTGTAAATATGGCCACGAATAATCATCATTAATTACGCATTCGGACACATAACGAGACGGAGGTTTATCGACATGAGTGTTGTACTTTGCTACACGTTACTATGAAATTTGTAAAGAGAAATGAGCGAGCTCACAAAATTTATTACAGCACCTGCAGCGAGATTTCCTCCCGCTTCATTACATAGTATAAAACAAAGTCCCCTACCGCGTCTGGCTGTTTGTTTGCGATAAACTCAAAAAGTACTGAACGGATTTTCAAGCAGTTTTCACCAGTAGCTAAAGTGATTAATGAGCATCGTTTTGGTATATAATTTGTCGAGATTTTTTTTTATAATCAGGGCGGGCACTGTCTGCCGGGCACGCTAGTATAAAATAAAAATATTCGTCAGAGTAAGAGTAATAAAGTAAGTAACAATATGTATCGTATATATCAATCTTCTACAAAACCTAGCTCTTATAGGTTTTTGAAAATATACATTATATTAAAGAGGAGAACGCAGAGTTAAAACACAGCTTAATTGTATCTCTCTAATTTCATATACTACAACCCAATACACAATACGTGATAGGCGCTAGGCAGTAGTCATATTTTAATTCGAACAATACGTGTCTATCGATTTGTGTGGTCTACGAGTTGAGACTACAAATGCGTAAAACTATTGTGAGTTGTATGCATATGCAAATTAGGATGAGTTTTGCGTGCAAGGAAATACAGTCAGCAGAGGAGTAAGTCAAGAAACTAGCAGATGCTTGATATTTGTTGGAAATTGATTTTATTTAATATACTATAGTTTCAAGATTTTTTTTTAATATTTTGTTATAATTGTTTGTAAACTTTATTAATGTTCTGGTTTTCGGCGCTCTCACTGACCGAACGAAACGCAACAATGCAAGCACTGTTACTTCACGTCGGTTTTCTGTGAGAGAGTGATAGTACCCCGGGCGAGCCGACCCATTCATAATGAAACCAACAATAACTTCAGCGTGACTCTACCACCTACTAATGGTGTTGGTTTACCACATAACCATTAATCTGTTCTCTTCCCTCATATAACGAAAACTCTTTAGAACGAAAAAAATGCTCGGTCCCTTGAAATTCGTTATAAGGAGTATACACTGTATATCCAAATAACAAATAATAGGACACAAAGCCTAGAAATGACAAGGCTTTAAACACAAACTCGACAAGCTATCCAGACAAACTTTATGTAAAAGCTACATAAAGTTATATATAAAACCTATATATTCTACATACAATTAACCGAGGGGTCCCAGTATTTACACATAAGTGATCCTTCATTGTTTTCTGAAGAGTACTTTCGAAATGCATGGCACGATTTCGGAGAACAATCATCACAATATGCATTGTTTGAAACAGAACAATATCGGTCTAGACCCATCGAAAGGGTTGTTCGAACTTCTATTATACAAAAGTTTTACATTACATACGCTGGAGACTTTCTTGGATCGTATGAATACAGGATGGGCATACGGGTTATTCTTATCCTGGGTTTAGTTTATCTTAGGAATCGTCAACTAATTATCTGAAGCGTTTTTGACTCCCCATACCCCAGGTGATATGTGGTGAGATTTGTTTCGACCCCTCTCCATTCTCCTGTTGTCTTACGTGAGTTTTAACAAACTTTTTTTTTTAGTATAAATACGTTAGATTTATTAAAAAAATTACTTTAATATTTTTAGTTTATCTTTTTTACTAGTATTAATTACACTTAGTTATAATTAGATACATTTCGATAAATTTTCTCACATTTTTATATTAATTTTGGCTCGAAATTAAATTACGTGATATTTGCCGAAACTTCCTCTCTCTCTTCCACATGAGATTTCGTGATATCGGGCTTGACCCCGCTCCCCTAATCCCTTCACGTAATTACTGGACGCTCCCTTATGACATAATTAGACAAATATTTATCGATGATATTACAATTTACTGTTTGTAAAGTTCGTTTACATAATGAATAAGTGTAGCGACAATATATCCTGATAGACTGATGACGGTATTGTATGGAACGTAAGTTGTGTTAAAAATATTGACTGTAATATGAAAATAGGTAATCTGAATGTAAGAGCGAATGGGAAGACAATAGAATAGCATTTTTTTTTTTTTTTCTCGAACTGACTACGCTATTGGCCTTTTTGGAGGCCTCTACAACTTCACCGGACTACTAAGGCGAGCGCTTAAGGCACTCAGCCGATTTTATTCGGGTAACTAGCTCAAGGGTGCACGGCACACCTCGGCTTGGCCGTTACCTGTTGCATGCAATTCGCGATCTATCTTAGCTAACCTAAGTTAAGCTAAACTATTCATACAGATATGAGTTATTGAAACATGCATGTGTACCAGGCATGCGTGTCTCAATAACTCTTATGTGTATTTTTGTGTCGGAAAATTTTTTGAACTATTTCAGTTCGATACGGGTAAAAACAAAAAGAAAAAACCCATCCACTTTTTATGTGTAAGCGTGTGAGCGTGCACGTGTGTGGAGGTGATATGTGTAGTGTTGTTGCAGTGATGTAATGGTGAGTTCACTGTATCGCGCGAGCAGCGTACTCAAGGGCTCCACTCCGAGGGATCGGACCTAGGCTTGAGCCGCTGCCGAGGGGGGCCTAATCAAGTGTGCGGGAGCGAAGTTTACCCCCAGACCACGGCGGCGTGATCTGTGGTTACGCGGGCGTGGGCGTGAACACGCTCTGTTTTGAGAGACAGGCTGGTACTGATCGTTCGCTGCCGTTATTTTGTCGGGAGGATCGGTGAAAATGTTAGAATAGCATTATGAGAGTGAGAGAATAAATAGATAAGGAATATAATAGCGCGAAAGAGATAGTTTAAGTATTATTGTGATTAGAGTAAGGGAGACGAAAAGAGAAAATGAATAATAGCGAAATGTACTCTTCTCATTCACACAATTAATAACAGGCGACATGTTTCAAACGTAGTGCATGTTTCATTATTACAGAAACTGATAGGAGATTATAATTTATAACAAAGGTTAATCGCGTATTTTATCTCGCTCATTCAACTCTCAGTATATAGCGTATTTCTTTTTCTGTCCTTCACTAACCAAGTACCGGTTCTTTAGCGTCAGACGCGGCTCGTTCTGACGCGTTGCTGTGAACTTAGAACTTAGAATTTTACCTTCCTCGTGAACAGGTAGGTTTTATTTAAAAACAGTGTATCAGAATTAAAGTCTCATCCGGGGATACGTAATCGGTTCATGACCTGCGAACTTGTAAAAAAATTAAATCATAGTTTTAGCTTCCTTTTTACGTTATGAGGAGGGTAAAGTTATTTAAGTTTATATTTGTAATGTACGTTTTTGTCCCACTTGTATCCTACTATACAAAACACAAGGCATATGAAAAGTAGCAGTGATATAATTTTACACATAGCATGTGCACAATAACATTGACACAAATTTATTCATAGCATATAAAAATAACAGTGACAGTAAAGCTAAATACAGTGTTAAAGCTATAGGGTTTGTTTGTTCGCATGAACGGGCTAATCTCAGGAACTACTGGTCCGATTGGGAAAATTCATTCAGTGTTAGATAGCTCATTTATCCTCTTCTTCTTTGGCTATATCATCACGCTAAGACCAATAGGAGCGGAGCACCAATGAAGGATGTTTCAAAATCATTTTTTTCCTTTTGTGGTTAGTGGTAGAGCTACGCTGAAGCAATTAATGTTATCAGTATGAATGGGTCGGCTCGACCGGGGTAATACCACCCTCTCACAGAAAACCGACGTGAAGTAACAGTTCCTGTATTGTTGCGTTTCGTTCGGTCAGTGAGAGCGCCGGTCCCACCTCCCCTCCCCTTTTCCCACTCCCTTACTCCCTCTACCCTCCTAGACAGGTTGGCAACACACTTGCGACTCCTCTGGTGTTGCAAGTGTCTATGGACGGTTGTGATCACTTAACATCAGGTGACCCACCTGTACGTTTGCCTCCTATGATATAAAACAAAAGAAGTCTTCCACTGCGTGTTAGCATTAGCCCAAAGTAACTATTCCGCGCAGACCAAGTCGCGGGCAGAAGCTAGTTGCTACTATATAAACAATAGCTACTGTCATATAAAAAAATATTTTTCATTTCTAACGTAATAGCAAGCTTTTTTAATATGTAAGTGTCGTTTGTCGCAATGTTATAATATCGCAACACAATAATTATTAATATGTATTAGTTTTTTCTGTGTTTACTTTGTCTATGCTTCAATACCAAATAAATGTTTCCTTTTTTATATGAGAGTATATTATTACCATAAATTCAGTTCGAGGAAAATTGTATCTTTTGAATAAATGATCCGAGAGTTCTAAGAGTGCTCGTCTATTGTCCTGTGATTTATTTGCGAGCCGTTTGCTTCGATAGTACAAATGCGAAACTATTCATTGTATCATAATACTTTTCATCTATCTATTCAGTGTAATTCATATAGTATACACTAGCGGGCCTTGCAGACGTTGTCCCGCCCTGGTTATAAAAAAAAACCTTGAAAAATTATATACCAAAACGTTCCCCATGAATCACTTTATCCACTGCTAAAAACCGTACGAAAATCCTTTCAGTAGTTTTTGAGTTTATCGCGAACAGACAGACAGACAGACGCGGTAAGGGACTTTGTTTTACACTATGTAATGATAATTATATCCTAAAGAAGTAAAGTTTTTTTTATTGTAGCACAGCAAAGAACTAATGGACAAATTTGAAAAATTGTTTCAGTGTTAGATAGCTCATTTATCGAGGAAGGCTGATGAATATTCATAACGTTAAGACCAATAGCAGCGGAGCACCAATGAAAAATGTTTCAATATCGGGTTTTTTTTTCTTTTGAGGGCTTCCGTGCTTGTTAGTTAGCCCAAATTAATTATTCCACGCGGACGAAGTCGCGGGCAGAAGCTAGTATCTTATATTTATACAATCAATCTAAACTTGTGTTTATTTGAACCTGAGAAAAGTTCTTGTAGTGCAACCGTATGTGGGGAAAGTACAGAACTGTGGATTTCTGGGCCTTTGGACAATACGTCATTGCAATTCAATACGGCCCCACAGTATATCTCTTATGCTGAAATATAGATATAGCGCGCACTCAGTCTTATCTCAGCCTCAAGTCCAGAGTTTAAGTTCATAGTCGCAAGATTAGCATTCACTTAGGTTGTGCTGAGCCAAGTTCAAGTCATCAAAATCAACGACTTACGAAAAACTTGGGTATTACTTATGCGAATAAAAAAAAGTGTGTGGGTTACTTATATACACGCGTTAGAAGTTATACTTCTTTGGCGTAACAAGGTAAAAATCTTTTCAAAAATTTTATCTTTCGACTTATTCTACGTTTGTAGAAGAAACGACACTAGCAATAGAAAGGTATTTAATAGATTGAAAGTTTTAATACAAAGAAATACAAATAAATACAAAGAAACATAATTTTGACAATAGCTAACAGGGTGTCGGTTTTTCGTGACGGTGTGTACGCGCATCGTAATAAATTCAAAGTGACGGTTTTTCGTGACGGTGTGCGCGCGCATCGTAAAAATTTAATCTCATCATTTTTCCCTAACGCGCCAAAAGAAATATAACTTCAAAATGACATAATAATAATGTAACCGTGACATTTCTATACTTTTTTTATGTCATAAGTGGCAAACGAACAGGTGGGTCACCTGCTGTTAAGTGATCACCACCGTCCATGGACACCAACAACACCAGAGGAGTCGCAAGTGCGTTGCCACCCTTTAGGGGAAGGGATTAGGGGTGGGAGAGGGAGAGGAGAAGAGGGGAGCGGAGGTGGGTCTCCGGCGCTCTCACTGACCGAACGAAACGCAACAATGCAAGCACTGTTCCTTCACGTCGGTGTATCTGTGTGTCGGGTGGTAGTACCCCGGGCAAGCCGACCCATTCATACTGAAACCAGTAATAGTTTCAGCGTAGCTCTACCACCATTAAAAGCACATACTTTATTGATTATCATTATTACTTGATTGTCATTGGCTTGATCCTTCGTTGCGGAAACGTTAAGAAGGCTTACATTGTTGTTTCATTCTCGGTTGACTTATTTCTTTCATTTTTTTCAATATTATTTTCAACATGCTTGGTTCAATTTATTTTTTACAATTGAAGACATTTACACACTCGACGCACTATAGAAAAAATGCTAATCACAAACTTAGCGTAATTAGACTATTAATACGAAGCCTAAGATTGCACTAAGTAAATACTTAGCAGAGTTTAAGCTCAGCTAAGGATAAAATAAAGCTGAGTACGCTCTACAGATTTCATCCTTAGAAGCCGATGTGACGCTTTTTACCTACCCTTTTATAACACAAGCGTGAGTGAACTAATGAAAATGAACCGTTAGCGTGTTGAATTTATGTTTAATAAATACATAGAAGCGTTATTTACCATTGCGACTTATATATGGAACTATCACACGCACGTCTGCGTTACTGGCCAATTATTTAGCGCGGCAACAATCAATAAACAACATCTCGGTACGTTATTTGCGTGAAGAAACTTTCTAACAACATCACGCTAGTCAATGTTTTATTGGGTAAGTGTGTAAGTTGCCGGACTGTAAGTTTAAACGACATATAAAGCGAGTTTTGGTGTCAAAAAGCTATTACAGAGTTGATTAATATGTGAACGATGGTGATGTTTCGAATTGACTCCTTTCTGTGCATCCACTAAAAACGTCTGTAACGAGTAATGTATTGTAATATATATGTTAAAAATATAAACCCGATCGAGTTTCTTACCTGTTCTTCTCGATGAGTGGGTTGTTTGTCCGAACCGGTGGTGGTTTGGACGTAGCGTAAGTGCCTTATTTGGACCTAAATAGGAATAAAGTATTCTTGATTTTGATTGACGTCTGAACTTAAGTCTTAATCTGTTATATAGTTGTATTTATATTCATTCATAAATTTACGCTATTTGGCCATATTTTGTAACACTGATGTCATTCTATGTGGTATAATGTGTTGATAGCGTACAGATAAAACGGATAAAAGTAAGAACAAAAGAGACATTAATTTTTATTCGCTACAAAAGCGTCCAAACAGTGCAAAGACGCGACCGATTTCAAGAAAATTGTTCGAACTTCCAAGAATTAAAAAAATATTCTATTCAAATCATTATGGTAGAATTGTATATACACACATGTCGCTATTACATAAGAAGATTAGGTACCTATTGAAAATGTTTAACTTTCACAGACTGTGCAAGTGATGATTTTTTTTTTAATATTCACTACGTTTTGTTCGCTAATTCATATATTATATACTTCAATATGTATGCCATAGCTACTTATGTACATACATACATATTTATAATTACGAGTATATGATAGCGTTTCCAACAATTTTAGTATGCGCTTGCATTCGTGTTTTGCAACATATGGTGTTCGTAACAATGCAATCGATTCATAAACTGCCTTCGTCGTGTGTCGGCCATTGTGAATCCGACAGTAATTCTAATGGTTTCATTTTGATGTAACTTAAAATAAATAGAAAAGTTTCCTTCGTGCTTTTTTAGTTAAAAAAAATGCGTATTATTTACCGGTAAATCGGTAACATTTTTTGGAACTTTGTTGTAAAACCTAACATTCCCTAAAAACTGTTACAGGTTTTTCTGAATCTGGAATATGAAACGACCAGTTTATCACAGTTTCTAGTATTTAGATTATGTCGGATGTACCTTTATTATATTCATTATACTATAATCTTTCTTTTACACAAACACTGACATAACATACACACGCGCACTAACTGATACTAAATAAAACATGAGATGACGCGACGGTCCAAATGTTTATTTAATTATTCTAAAAAAAACGGAGATCACTTCTGATCTTTTGTATGAAGGTGCCGCTAAGTGTTATGTTCATTTGTTGTTGCTTCCAAAAATAAATTATTTAATAAAACTTCATTGAATTATCTGGTCATTCGTGACTCCATCATTTGAACTTTCCGAGGCCAAGTTTTATAAGCAAATTTGTTTATTATTTTTTATTGTAACACGAATAAATGACGGCACTATTCCTAATGTTATAAGACTTATTTATAAGCAGTACAATTCAAAGATGACGCCGAACATCGAAAGGTCTACAAAATCCGGGTATAGACAATTGTGTAGTTACGTTACGTTTCAAAATAGGCTAAATACAATTTTAGCGGTTCTTCGTCACTGTTTTCTACATTAGCTTCCACGAGGACGGAGTCGCGGGCATAGCTAGTAAAAATCTATAAGTATACAACAACTTGTAACCTCTTGTGTAAATGAAGAGATCTAACGAGTGCAATATCATATTACAACAACAAAAAAAGATAATAGATGTCGCCCGCATCCTGTTTTCAAAATAGACCACCGTCTTTAGATGTGTTGCATCGCCGGTGTTATGCTATTTGCGGCTCGCTGTCTCGTTTACGCTAACTTCTTGCAGCGGTTATGCTTACAATTCACGACCTCATTTAAATCTAATTTGGATTTATTCTTTCACATTTATCATACATTTATTTTAATCTATACATTTTTAAGATGCACAATAATTCAAGATCACAATATTGTAGTCTAATTTGTTATATTCTGATTGCGAAGTACTTTATGTCATATTATTTTTTTAGCAACGAATATTCCAGGTTATTACTGCCATTGTCGAATAGATAATAATATTACAAATATTTTGTGATAATTTCAATGTTCTTATAAGATGGTGGCTCCCTTGTTACTACTTTCCAGGGAATTTTTGTGTCATCTCAGAATTCATGGTCCGTGGTATTATTTTCCACTCACTTCACTTATGCACAATAATTGAACTATATTACGTAAAACATCACCAATATTACAAAATATAAAGTTAAATAACACAAGATTATGAATAAAATATAAAAATCACTACATGGCAGAATGAGGTCGCGCCAAAAGCTCCACATTAAATGTTATTAAATAAAAATGTGAATAAGTCATATCAAGGCTACTCTATAATATGTCACAGGAAAAGACTGAGATATAGGCTAGGCCTAATTCAGGCGCTAGGATACATTAATATATTATCTAGCAATACGTTATAGGTATATCGGAAAATAAGCACTCTGTATCATAGCTTATTTTATTAAACTAGTGGTCGAAATTTGACTATAATTCATTTTTACATTTAATAAGACCAAAGAGAATAATAATTGTTTCATCATAGCTTATTTTATTAAACTAGTGGTCGAAATTTGACTATAATTCATTTTTACATTTAATAAGACCAAAGAGAATAATAATTGTTTCAGTGGTTTCATAATTTTATCAAAGATAAATTATTTATCAATTAATTATTCATGTATATTATGAATTTACATCTATACTAATATATAAAGCTGAAGAGTTTGTTTGTTTGGTTGAACGCTATGATCTCAGGAACTACCAGCCCGATTTGAGAAAGTCTTTCGGTTTTAGATAGCTCATTTATCGAGGAAGGCTATAGGCTATATATATTCACGCTAAGACCAATAGAAGCAGAGCCCCAATGAAGAATGTTTCAAAATCGGGCACTTTTTTTGCTTTTGAGCGATTACGTTATTATTATATACGTTGCCATGGTAACGTGTTAAGTAGTAGTAATAATATTCGTCCAATAGGACAGGCGAAGGAATTAACCCATACTGCCAATTCTGAAGTTAT
>MU158738.1:811305-845596 GCA_015888305.1 Antheraea pernyi | reverse complement strand
ATAATATTCGTCCAATAAGACAGGCGAAGGAATTAATCCATACTGCCAATTCTGAAGTTATGTGGTAAGTATCAAAGCTAACATTTTCAAAGTTTATTTTATTTTCCTATTCAAATAGTTCATAGGAGAAGGAATTAATCCATACTGCCAATTCTGAAGTTATGTGTTAAGTATCAAAGCTAACATTTTCAAAGTTTATTTTATTTTCCTATTCAAATAGTTCATAGGAGAAGGAATTAATCCATACTGCCAATTCTGAAGTTATGGTTTAGCATAGTTAACGTTTGTATGGAGGAGAAGTGCACAATGCATTTTTTTATGTAAAATGTATTAAAACATATTAAATTAATTAAAATATACATTACTCACACTACAGCTTGAATGATACAACATATAATTAATTTAATATGTTTTAATACATTTTACATAAAAAAATGCATTGTGCACTTCTCCTCCATACAAACGTTAACTATGCTAAACCAAGTTCATCCGTTCGTGCAATTCGCTTAAAAAGGGGTACAAACTTTTGGTTTTACGTTAATAAGATAAATAAAGTTATTATTTATAGTCAGTATACTCTTTATTATTAATATATCTACTAGAGAAACTACTAGACTACTAGTGAAAACCGCATGAAAATCCGTTCAGTAGTTTTAAGTTTATCGCGAACAGACGCACAAACAGACGTAGCGGAGGACTTTGTTTTAGAATATGTAGTGATATGACCAATTATACCTCTTGATTATATCAGTAATGCTTCGTTGATTTCATTACGCGTGAAGATTAACAAACAGCCAATGAAACGTTCGCTTTCTGATACAGAACTACATCTAATTTAAAAAGAATTCAACAGTCGACGCACACGTGTTCAATAGTATAAAAAAATACACCGCGTTCAGTGTTGCCAGATGTCTCGTGTTTTAATGTAAACATAATAAAATAACATAAACAATATATTCATACGTTCCATGTAGAATATTTTTCGTAGTATCGATATTATAAACACAGATTTCAAATACTAATTCTGATTGTTAACACACTTCAGCTCGGAATGTGCACAAAAATATGTAAGCGAAAGTAAAATCGATAATTAATACTTGGTTATCCACATAAGAATACATTATGAGTTTTTGGAAGGATCTTGGAATGTCATGTAGTGGATTTCATATTTTATTCGTAATCTTGTGTTATTTAGCTCTATATTTTGTAATATTGGTGGTGGTTTACGTAATATGGTTTGGTTATTTTGTCCAAGGGAAGTAGGAGCATGGATTCCGACTTGCAACAAAAACTCCCTGGAAAGTTCTAAACGAGACGGCCACCATCTTGGCATTTCATTGAAATAACGCAAGTTATTTGTAATAGATAATATTATTACCTACTCGACAATGGCAGTAATAATGTACTAGAAGATTAGTTGCCAAAAATAAAGAAGAATAGATACTTATTTATATACTAACTTTAGCAGGCGACTTGTGGTGAAGGAAATTTTGGCAGTCACTTCCTAGTCCTGACCTCACACTCAAGAAATGATGACAGCTTAGTTGATGTTAGTATAGTATAATATATTAAAGTAAATTTAAACTTGTTGTTATAAATCTATGTGTAATTATAATACAATATATCTTAATATAATATTAAACTATAAATTATCTACATTTTAATCATTCTTTTGGAGACTTCAACATAATATACATTTATCAAAGATGTCACATTTTTAATTCTTTTAAAATCTATTTAATTTTTTTACTTTCTGTCTCATAAAATCGAGAGGTGACAGATTCAACTGTACTTATGGCAACACAGTTAACAACGTTGTGTAGACTAGCGTGCACGCAGGTGGCTTGTGTCAACAGAAAACTTTATTTGTTCTCTCTTGGTTGAGTTTTTAAATCCTCCATCACGATAACATTGGGTACAAAATAAACAATATTTAAATAAGGGTGCGCCGATGCAACTCGGACCTAAAAGACTAAATTATTGAAAGGAATTATTAAGACACGGATTCAAAAGCAAGCGACACGGTTTTCTTTAACAGCGAAGTAAACAGGTTTTTAACCCCTCGGCTGATGTTTTAAGACCCAGATCTAAAAATGGTGGATTATGGTTTTAATCAAAGTTTTAAGAACACGTATGTGTACCTTCGGTATTGCATGCGTACATGCACTGCGGTGACCAGTTACCACCAGGGATCCTGTTTGCTTGTTTACCACCATCATGATATAAAAAAAAATGTCACATATATACGACCATCGTGACTTACCAACCGAATAAAAGGAATTATTAAAGTAAACATTACCACTTTTTTAAATTTTATTTTATTATTGGTAACAACATATTCTAGGTTGTTAGTCGAATAACGTATAATATTGCAGGTTTCTTGTGATAATTTCAATATTCTAACAAGATGGTGGTTTTCTTGTTTAAAAGTTTCCAGGGAATTTTTGTGACATCTCAGAATTCATGGTTCATGGTATTATTTTCCTTTCACTTCGTTTGTGCACAATAACCGAACTGTATTACGTACCACCAATATTACAAAATATACAGTCCAATAATAGAATATTATGAATAAAATATAAAAACCATTACATAACAGTCTAAAATCTCGCCAAAAACTCACAATTAATTCTTATTCAAGAGTGAGTGAATAAAAAGTTTGTTATTTCAAACCGCCTCAATTAGTATATAAATAATGATACCATAAAAGGAAATGTTGAATGACTTCATCACATTCGTAACAACGAATTAAGAATCCATGTTTGTTGTAACAACAAACCTTAATTGTTTAAAGTTTACACAAAAGTAAACTTTATCGTAAATTGTACGATTTGAATATAAGGAATTGCGTTGAGTAACGCGTGTGGGATGGCCAAGTTACCAAATGTGGGTAAACTCCATTCTAACAAGTAGGTGTTAAATAATTGTATATATCTATACATATAATAAGAATGGTTATGGTGGTAGAGCCACACTGAAACTATTACTGGTTTCAACATGAATGGGTCGGCTCGCCCGGGGTAGTACCACCCTCTCATAGAAAACCAACGTGAAGTAACCGTGCTTGCATTGTTGCGTTTCGGTCGGTCAGTGAGAGCGCCGGAGGCCCACCTCCCCTCCCCTCTCCTCCTCTCCCTCTCCCTCCCCTAATCCCTTCCCCCCAAAGGGTGGCAACGCACTTGCGACTCCTCTGGTGTTGTTGGTGTCCATGGACGGTGGTGATCACTTAACAGCAGGTGACCCACCTGTTCGTTTGCCACTTATGTCATAAAAAAAAAAAAAAAAAATGTATATTTAACGAGTCCGTACGTTTTAGAGTTTTGTAAAAAAAAATGTTGCAGGTGTCTAGTAATAAATCATCTTAGTCTGATTCAATTTCGACGCATAGTTCAAAAGCACAGGTTGTCTCTTTAATACCATATATTTAAGTTAGTATACTCGTAGGTATTAGACTGTATGATTATATTTATTCAGCATGCATATAAATCTGGATAATATAGCCGACAAAAAAATACGTGCCTGTATCAGTGTACACACGTAAGAAGTGAAACTTCTTTATGACATCATTTTTCGAAAAATGATCTACTATATTTACAACTTTACAGAAATTGGTTAAATAAAGCTAAATTAGATAAAGTTTAAGCAAAAGGCTTTTATTATTATAAATTCAATTATTTTACCTTATTGTTACTAAGATTATAATAGCATTTCATCAATTATATTTCATTAATTATAATAGAATTATTACTATTATTGTTATCATTATTATATATTATTGAAATTAATGGCTTATGATAACTGAAATATGAAATATATGGTTTACATTCCACGGAATCTGATCACTGTGAGCGCACCTTTAGAAATAAACATGGCGCGTAACGGAAAAATGTACAGAAATTAAGATGGCGCGTAACCGAAAAACGTTACATACGTTCTTACATGCTCTAAAATTCCTCCCTACGTCGATAAAGAAGTTTCACTTCAAAAAACTATGAATAGTAATTGTTAAACACTTTTCTTATTATCTGTAACAATGTGTGCCTTGTAAATAAATAAATAAGTAATAAAATACATTTCAATCATTTTTAGAAATGTCTGTCTGTTTGTTTGAACACGCATCACTACTAAAGTATGCCATGATAAAACTTCTACAAGAAACTCATATCTCCGAGTATCATTTAATCTTTGTTTCATTAAAATCGGTTCGGTCTATCAAAAGTTATTGTAATTTTAATGACGACGCGACTTAAGTACGAGTGAAAAGTAGAAATGGACTTAATACATTCAGATGACTTTATTAGTCACTGTTTTGTACATCGGGTTCTACGGCAGACGCAGTCGCGGGCACAGCTAGTACATAATATATACTAGTTGGTGCCTCCAACATCGTTCTCGTGAAAATTGTTTATCTTATAGAAAGTTTTATGTGATTTAAGTCTGTATTGTTATAGAGTAATACATTATACTGTATTTTTTCAAATTGAAACTCATAGTTTTTAATTCCTGGTCTGTCCAAAACCATAAAGGGTATGTTCCAAGCGAATGTAGACCTCATGAGGCACATGTCAACAGACTGTTGCCAGTAAAGCTTTAAAACATGCATGATTTGTTACAAAATTTTGAAAACTAACCAATTATATATTGTAAACCATAATCTATATGTGAAAAGTATAAAATGTTTTTATTCATTCGTACGACCATTTTTTATTAAACCATGATATTTACAATTTAAGATATTGTGAAATTAAAAATATGATTAGCCATTTTGAGATCCGGATCTTGCAATCAGCCGAGGGGCTAAGTTAAGTAACCTGAGTCAGTTTTTTTCATTACTCTATGGCTCCTATGGAAAAGTATATTGATAGCTTGTATAAGCTCTGTAAAAATATTTTATAGTAAAGATGTCGTTAAAATCGGTTCAGCCATTTCGGAAATTGAAGAGGACAAACCACAGACAATTTAATTTCAGAGTAGCCTGGTTTTTGTAATTCAACAAACATTATTTTTTATAACTTTTTAGTTAGTCACTAAAATGTCACAGAAAACGCAAAAAATAGAACACTCAGTGACGAGTTTAGCAGTTAGTCATGTGGCTTACGACCTCCTTTTGTTTTTGCTGGCGACTGCGACATTATTAAAAAAGAAGTATACAGTAGAAACTCCTTCGTTGTGCAAAACGAAACGTAATACTTCCTGTTCACCTTGTTTACGCAATCAAAATATTTGTTTCTAGTTTCGATGTCACATTTCATAATATTTTATTATGAACCATACAATAACATAATAATCTCATTTTACAAATCCAAAGTCCATTATAATCTTCTAGAATTATTATCTACAAATTATCTAATATCGGATATACTTTTTGAAGTATAAATTTACTTCTTTAGTGAGTTATTATAAATACTAGAAGCGTAAACTACTTAAATACAAGATAATTAAATCTTGTTCAAAGATAATAACACTATAAATTTGTGTATAATATAAAAACAAGCCTTTATTAATCATACACGAATATCTCAACAATAAATTATTTATAACTAATTACTAATGTTGTATTAAAACGAAACATAATTAATTAAGGCTTATTCTCTTATAATCTCTCTAAAAGTCCTCAACGGACTAAATCGATTTTTCGCGGTCGAAAATTATCAAAAAGAGAATATTATATTTTGATGAAATGTGTTCAATATGAAAATAATAGAAATTTCTTTTAAATTTCTCGATTCATGATAGTATTTGTAATTCGATGTTGGCAGCCGCTTTATCTCGGAGTGCGAAGATATATAAAATCATAAGATTAGCTTTTATGATTTTAAAATTAATTGTATTACTGAATTTAGTACCTATATATTTGTAATGTCTTAACGCGATAATATTAAAGAGAAAAAGAAAAGAACACAAAGCGGGAACATCGACGTACAAATCGACAACATCACGTTAAAAAAATGATATAATTTCGATACATAATTTTAAAAAAACATGGGATTTATCGCGCTATTCTCTTCACAGAAAACATTAATTGGGTGTAAATGGGTGTTAAATAATTGTAGCCGATTGAAATGGTTTTCAATAATTAATAGCCACGCGCGATGTCTGCGCCTATTATGAGTTCTTGGAAATTTGTCAATTACGCATAAACCAACATGTAAACGATTGTTATAGACGTCGATTATCTTATTATAATGTCCATACCCCAGCTAAGTAACATCGACACAACATATTTTCCTCTTCCAGGTTTTCTGTCAGCTGTCAACTCACTGCTTCAACTTTCTATACATTTCTCAGTATTCTTAAATCAATCCACATTTTCTTTGGCTTCTCTTATTTTTACACTTTATAAGCTTTAGCGTTTGACCACAATCGCAACTGAAGTTAAATTACCATGTGGTCTAAGATGATAAACACGCCAAACTTAGAGACTGTCTCGAGTGCAGCTGCCTGAACACACCAAATGGTTCTTGGCGACAGGTTGTCAAATTCAAATCAAATCAGAAAGTACTTTATTAAGTTTAGGCCCTAATAAGGCGCTTATAAACGTCAAAACTACCACCGGTTCGGAAAACAACAGCTCAGTCATCGAGAAAAACCGGCAAGAAACTCGATCGGGTACATCTTTTTAACAAATATATATTTGGAATACATTATACGTTACAATACCGTTTTTAGTGGGTGCACTGAGAGGAGCAATTCCAGACATCATTATCGTTCATATATTGATCCACTCTATAATAGCCTGTAGGAGCTTCGGGCTCACTACCGTAAGATTTTAAACTGACACGGAAATCGTAATAATAATACTCGGAATGCGTAAAATAGACTGTTTATTAATATGACCATATAAGGTATGTATAGAGACGCGATCGTTCATTTGTTTAAACGACGTTCTATTTACAATATATACAAAAGTTTCAGCCTGCCAAAGAGGATAACATACTCTGTATTCGACACTAAACCCGCTTGAAATGACGCTTAAATTTACAGTGCTGCAAATCGGTGATATATTTTGAGACTTTAATGTAAAACCTAACACTATTACCTAAGAAACTATTACTGGTGTTGTTAAATTGAGTTATGTAGCTAGCCCTATCATAAGCTATGATCTCATCACCATGTTTCCCTTTACCGGTAGCTCCGACTCAGTTGCAAGGATTCGAATCTACGTCCATCGACACTGTGTCCGAACATACTATCAACTAAGCCATGATTGCTTCAACTCTTTATTCATATGCCATAACTAACGTGACGATATTAAAATTAAAATAGAATTTTTTAAATTGTAATTACTGGATAAAATTGTTAAGCACACGTACATACACTTGACTTTGCACAAGACCAGATAAGACTTGCTTGTCGTGTCTAGTGAAGAATCATTATGTCAATATTTACCATAAACCTTGACTTTGGCTTATCACTCACTCTACATGTTGCATACTAAACATTGTTAATATCTGTGATCTTATGACATCATGTTTCAATGGATTAAGTAAGACTTTCCATAGTTCAGTTTTTAAAAAATACCGTTAACTTGTAGTTTAACCTCTAATTTTAAGAAAACGAATATATATATCTCGGTACTTTATTTTCATAACCAATAAATACTTTTTAAAGAACCAACCTTATTTAATATTTATCGTGTAATTACATTCTGGGTTAATGCACCACTCAGTAATATAATAAGTTATCACAAAGTCAAGCGGTGCATAGTTAAACATATAGTTTATAGATATCGAAGAAATCAAAACAATATATTAGCCAATGTCAGTTCGAAAACCTGACATATTTTTTCATAGTCGCCAGCGTAGGAGAAACCGGCTTGACTGGGAACGGGGATCAAACAGGTAGGGTACATACAGGGCACTGACCTACAGTCACCAGACCATAATATCAATGGCGTGAACGACAAACGCTGCTACACGTTCAGCTGACAAAATTCGAGTATTAAATGAAATATCGATTATCAAAAACTTGACCGAATGAGTCACCGCAATCGATTAATTTAAAAAAAGAGTCCACGTTCGATTCAACGGTCACGTGTTAAGGAGATGGTTACTTTTTAATCGTATTAAAGTCAAACATTTATTTATAACTTGAGAAATCAGCAGTCGTTCCGCATAAATTACTGTATAATGACATAACGGTACGTCCCCATATGAATCGAAGTGAAAGAAATACTATTTTGAATGCAACGATTAAAGCCTCTCTGTAAAGATAACTGTATAAGATCGAAGAGCAACGAAGTAGGTAATAAATACCACTCACCTCGCAAACTGCAAGCGAAACGAGCCGCGTCACTACAAGCGACTTGCTAGCAGCGCCCGTGTCCTTATGAACTTAACAAAGGTCTACTTTCACCGACTGACGCCAGCCCCCAATCTCCAACATAAACCATATACGGCCCTCTTGAAGATCGCGTCCCAACTCGCGCTTTTTATCAACCAAAACAGTAAATGTTCAATTGAAACGGTAAATTAGTCGTAAACAATAAAACGAACACACTTCACAGACACAATAAAACCTTACACTTTTCTATCACCGCACTTGTTTCTTTTTGTTAGAGAAAAATAGTCCACAAGGGCCCGTATTGAAAAAGTTGTGAAACTTTTCGAATATGCGTTTCGTTGGCCAAACGTTACAGAACGTCCGACGTGTAGCGACGTCGCCGCGCGAATGGCACGTTTGCGATGAGAGCAAAACGAAAACGACACAATATGATGAGAAGCCGAGCTCGCTTTCGCGATGGTAGATCACCGTTTCAGCGAGTGTGAGTGAGACGATCATAGAACCGTTTACCAGGCCCCATGACCCCCGCATGTAAAACATTTTAAGGGGAAGTCATGAACACCCTGTGTGAACACCTGCCTCATCTGTATGAAATTAAAACTTATCATTTAATAAGTCATATCATTGCGGAATAAAGTATTGTTGTATTTATCATTAAAAAAATCACTAGTAGATTATAGACATGATGTTTATCAACAGTGCGATAATAATAATTAGAACGATAATAGTGATAACTTTCATTTAAAATTTTATCACAAATATTTCAACGGCCACTGGTATATATAAATATAAATTTTAACTATAAACGTCGGTAAACGGTAAAGTTTTCTAAATGCACAAGAAAATTTCCTCCAAAACTACGAGGAAAACACACTAGAATGAATTGTAGGGTAAAAAACATGGTGATGTTACCAAATGTAATTGATATTAATTGCCATAGCGTGAAAATCGAATTGTTTTTAATAATCGCCTAGTTACAATTCCCGAGCTGAAAACGTGTCGTTAAGCACCTAACGGTGTTCTAGTTTATTTATCGCATCATAATTTAAACCAGACGTAATTATGACAATACAGCCTAAAACACATAATATATTATATCATTTTTACATACAATAATCTATGCATTCTAGAGTTTCTTCCTTTAAAGTCTATAAAAAGGATTATTACTAATTTTAAAAATACGTTACGCAATCAATAAAAATGATTTTTTCAAAATTAAATTAATGCTATTCAGTAAAGTTCCGCCATGACAATCACTAATTGTGTAATATTGGGAAATTATTATGTTTCATGTAAGTTCCTTTTTTTTTTCGTGGGGAAATCCCTTATGGATACACCACCCTCCCGGGGGAGAGGGTGGGTTATGTCCGTCTCGCACGGACTAAAACCCCACGGTGTACGTCTACCGCTAAGTTGGGGCGGCACGAGATCTCTATAGACTTCATCGTGCCGCCCCAGCGGTTGGCCCAGCAGCGATATTGCTGCCGCCGGGCCTCGTCCTGTTAGGAGACAGCCGGGTACACACCGGCCGTCTCCTCCGTCCGCCGGACCTGTGCAATAGGAAGATGGGCCCCCCGACCCATCTTCCCTAGGTCCAGCTAATTCATGTAAGTACCTACCAAAAACTTTATGGGTAAACACGACATTTAAAATTGTTACTAGAAATGTTTGGACGTAATTCGCAGCAAAAGCACATTCCTTTTAAAAAAATTTAAAACAACACAAAATATTTTGTCATTTTACCGATTTTAAAGTTTAACCGTTTCGAACATTTTGCCGCCCATAAAATCCCAGACTACACGAGCCTGGCCTTCACTTAGATACCACTGAATCTCTTAGAAGTACTCTTTGTTCTTGGATTGTGTTGTTTTAAGGATCAGGCATAGTGCTATGCGTTAAAAAATATTATTTATATATAAAAACCTCTTTAAGTCGAACCTCGATAAGTCAAAAACTTCCAAAACTCAAAAAAAATTTTATCCCCGTCCCTTCAAACCTCATAACCTTAATTAATAGACATTTCAACCCTTAATTACAGGCAATTTTCGTATATATTTTCCCAGGATAACTTAAAAATTAAATTGGACCACTTTACCTCGACCATGTAACATATGATTTTACAAACTACTAACTGGATCACTTGAATTATTTTCCTCAATAGCTTAATGAAAAATAGGTTAATAGCTTTAAGAACGTGCATAGAATGTTAACTTAAAATTTCTAAGAATGAATTTTAGTCTACACAAGTCGATTATTTCTTTATAAAATTCGCCTATGTCGAAATCTCTGTATCTCGAATTTTAGGCCTCTCACCTGAATTTCAAGTATCAAGTTACAGGGGCTCTACTGTATTATTACAAACCATGTGTCTGGTGGGATTTCCTATTAACGATATCTAAGAACCTTTTATATTATTAAGAGGTGATTTTTCAAAAATATTTTCTTAATGGTCATCTACGTTACTTAAGGAACTCCTATGTATAATTTCCATTTTGTATTTCGAATTGACGCTTTTGGCCCGACAGGACTTTACAACTTCATCGGACTACTAAGGCAAGTGCTTAATACATTCCGCCGATTTTATTTGACGACCAGCTCAAGGGTGCACGGCTCACCTCGGCTTTGGCTGTTACATTGTTACGCAATACAGCGAATCTAATTAGTCATACATAAAGCAATTAATAAGATACACATGTGTACCGAGTATATGTACCTCACAAACTCATACACTATTTCATGTTTCTACCCTTATAAGCTGGGCGTTATTCGGCAATGATTTATTATAAAGGAATTTATAGAATTATTTTTTAAAGGAGGCCTTGATAATATTGTAAATTCAACAAAATAGTAAATTTTAATTTGCGTATTACACAAGAACACCTTTAGACATATAATAAAAATGAAGTGTCTGTATGTAATATCAAAATATATTTTTTTTACTGATTGGGTACGAAAGTATACACGCTACTGATAACAAAATGCATTTTTTTTTGTCGGTCTGTCTGTTTGTTCCGGCTAATCTCTGTAACAGCTGGACCGATTTTGACGGGAATTTCACTCGCAGATAGCTGAAATTACAGCGGGTTACTAAATAAGACTAGCTATTAACTACGGCTTTGTCTGCAATGTTATCTCCAAAACGGTTGGACATATTTTCATGGGACTTTCATTGACAGTTATCTAACCTTATAAAAAGTAATTCAAGCAATTTTAGTTTATACTAGCTGTAAACCGTAGCTTCGCCCGCAGTACTATCTTCAAAACGGTCAGACCGATCTTCACGAAACTTTGATTGACAGATATCTGACTTTATAATAAGTAATTCAAGCAATTTTAGTTTATACTAATTGTTAACCGTGGCATCGCCCGCAGTGGTATCTCCAAAACGGTTCGATCAATTTTCACGAAACTTTCACAAGCAGATAGCCAAGTTTACAAACAGTAATTTAGGCAATTTTAGTTTATACTAGCTGTTAACCGTGGCTTCACCCGCTGTGCTATCACCAAAACGGTTAAACCGATTTTCACGGGACTTTCACTGATAGATAACGAATCTTTTAAAAAGTAATTGAGGTTATTCTATTTTACACTAGCTGTTTCCCGCGACTTTGTCTGCATGAAATTTAGCAAGATTTCAATTCGTTCTTTATTTTTAATAAGACAAATAATTATCAGATTATTGTTTTATCATTCGACATTATAATAATTAAAAACTTTAATTATATAGAGGTCTTCCTAATAGGATCTTAAATTATAAACGTATTACGTAAAAAGTTCCATAACTCAAAAATGGCTATGTGGTTAATTTATACGCGGTAGAAGTAGGAGCGAGAGGTATACCAGCAAAATCTCTCTATAATCTGAAGGACCTTGGCCTGCCGAGAACAGCAGTAAGTTCTATTTTAGAACGAGTATCAGAGGCTGCACTAACAGGTTCCTACCAAATTTGGCTAGGCAGGGCGGGAAACTCGAGCAGTGAAGGTGAGCGTTTATGCGCATCTCAAAGGGGGCCTCCTTAAACCTACACCTGGGTCGCAAGTCCTGGGAACTGCTCTAGGTTTCTCCTTCGGCCACACGATGGACCCGGCCCCGCACGGTGAATCCATGGAATGCTAAGAAGTTCGTCTCTCTCTTGCGGAACAGGCAAGCATTTATTTTTTGTATAGTTACAAAATCTTACTTATAATAATAACAATGTATATTAAATGTAGCGTAGTGATTATGCCCATACCTTCCTTCGGGAAGAGGCTTATGGCCGTACAGTGGGTCTGATGCTGATGATTACAGGCTGATGATGATATTAAATGTAATTTTAAATCTTATAGTAATATTTTAAGTTATTGTTTCATTAGTTTCTTATACAGTGTAAGTGAGCACTGAGGCAGTTATATCGTGGGTTAAGATTCCAAGTATGTTGCTGATGACAAACCTAATTTGGTATGCTGTTAGTAGGTATTTATATATCTAATGTACACGTTACATGTTACTTTTAGTGGCGTGCGCGTCGTACTTACAATTGTCTTTAAAGAGCATTTCTATAATTATACATAGTCCCTCAATTTTATAATTTTTTAATAAGATTTAAAAAACGCGTGCGGAGCTGCGGGTACAGCTAGTTTAATATTAAAATCTGTAAAAAACCGTCGTCTAACAGTTAGGACTATCATGAAACAAAACACCATGAAAAAAAAACATATCCAATAAGAAGTTTTTGGTGGGATCTTAGTCTGTCAAGTAGTGGATTTTATATTTTATTCACAATCTCGTGTTATTTGATCTATATTTTGTAATACTGGTGGTATTTTACGTAATACAGTTCGGTAATTGTGTAATAGTGAAGTGGATGGTAAATATTAATTACCACGTGCATGAATTCTGTAATACCACAAAAAATTCCCTGGAAAGTTCTAATACTGGAGCCATAATCTTGTTAGAATATTGAAATTATCGCAAGACACTTGTAATATTATTATTACCTACTCGACAATGGCAGTGATAATCTGGATGATTGGTTATCAAAAATAAAATAAAGCCAATAAAAAAAAACGCTTAATTAAAAGTTAACTTCGGTTCCAAGATTTATTTGAAATGCAATTTGAGTCATAATTTATAACTTACACAGAAATTGGTGTTGATTGTAATTAAGAGTACAGATTAATTATTTATTACGTATCTACATAATATGTTTTTACCATGTCAGAAATATACGTACATTCCAAATTGTTCTATGATATATTCTATTTATAATTTATATTGACTATTAATTCTAATTTAAAATTCGTTACAATTTAAATGTTAAGTTAATGTAGAGTTAAAATTTTCACATTTAGCACCAAAAGTGATCACATTTACATCTGTATAAATAAGAAAAAAAAATATTTAGCCTGTCAGATATCACATTTTTTTAAATGTAGAATATATGTGTACTGAAATAGAGGTTTTAGTGGCATTGAAGTCTGTCACAGTGTCATTTATTTTATATTCATTACTAGCGAGCCCAGTGAACATTGTCCTGCCTTGACAATGAAAAAATTATATACAAACTAATACCTAAACCTTTCTCATGAATTACTCTATCTACTGAAACCCGCATGAAAACCCATTCAGTACTTTTAAGAGTTTATCACGAACAGACAGATAGATATGGCAGAGGACTTTGTTTTACAGTATGTAATGATTATGCGTTATTTGGATCTTTATGGTTAGTATTGGTGGCAATTTGTATAATATACTTTGCTTATTGTGCACAAGCACATGGGAAATAATAATATCTAACATGTATCCAGAGTTGCCACAAATTCCCAAGTTCGGACAAGAAGCCACCATCTTGTTGGAACACTTAAGTCATCATAAGACACTTTATTTTAATACAATAAAATAGAAATATGTAAAAAAGATGTCAATTACTAAAATATCAACAAGACATTTATCATTTTAATCCTACAATTATTACAAATATACATTAACAATCACAATTAAAACTTACAGTAGAAGTAATATGTCTTAAAAATAATATATTAGTACAAATGCAACTTGTGTATAGTAAAAAAATGTTTTATAATACTTGTGATTTTATTTATTAAAAATGTTTATATTAAAAAAATTATATTATAACCATTTAAGAACTTGCAGTTTGAACGCTGCAATATTGTCAGGTTGTTGAACATAAAATAAATTTGGATCAGTGGTGCCAAATGTTATCTATATCGCATACATACATTAGTATATTTACTATTACAGAGACAATCACATTAATTGATATATATAAACAATGTTATAAAAAATAAACTATTGGATGCGAGCAATTTAAATTATACATAACTATATATATAAAAATATATCATAATATTACATAAACCATCTTATAAATGTATAAATTACCTCAGTAAAAGAATTATTAAAATCAGTTCTGTAATTACTAAAAATAATGTACACAATTAAACATAGTAGTAAATTGGACAGATCATTATCTGATGTCATTTAAATATAAAGATAATAATATATAATAGTGTATATTAAAAATTAGATGACTCTAACTTAATTCTAAATATATTTCTCTACAATTGTTTTACTATATCGAGTGGAACACTTAACTCGGTTGTGTTAAACAAAGGATTTGTTTTAGAGACATGTGACTTAGTCTCAATTATTGGCTCCTGCTCTTGTTTTATATGTGGTGGATCCATTTTTAAGTAACTTGACTTAATTATTGTTATAATTAAATGTATGTATCCACCTATTACATATATACCACCTACCACAGCAAAGAGTCTTAAAGTTAGCTGTACCAAATGCTCATGTTCTTGAGAAACCTTTACTTTTAATGCAGCCATGTCATATTTGAAGAATATTCCCGGTACACCGTGAGAACCGTGGCTATGACTAATCGGCCTTTCTAACTCTTTTACAGAGTATTGATAGGTTTTTATTGTTTGAAAGTCAGTATCTATATCAGTTGGTACGACTTCTATGAAATATTGATAAAGCATGTTTTCCTCATTAGTGAATTTTTCATCACCCTCCAAAGGATAAATTATACCATTTGCTGGACTACCAAAACTGAAACGATGTATTCTATGGCTGAAATTTTGTGGGGTGTCATCAAATAACCTATTCAAGTGGATATGGCCTCTAGGCAACTGTAAGCTTTTCCCAGCTGTAATGTGGAAGTTTCCAGCAACTTTATTTAATGTAAGGACACCATGGAGTCTGCACGCGTCGGGTCGCCGGTTCGGTTTTGTTTTACGTGGTGGTATAGTCGCGTGTACTGATCCATGTCCTTTTTTCCAGAGCAATTGCCAGACAGAATGATATTCCTCTCTAAGGTATGAGTTTAAGTACTTAACGCCATCAAATGCGTCCTGTTGCTCCTCTGTCAGCTCGAACCATGTATCCTCTTCCTGTAGTTCACCGAAACCAAACACGCTCTGGGATGTAGAGTCCAGAATGTCCGCCCCTATGTTAGAGCATGGCATTGCGACCGTTATATCGATGTTTATTCGCAATTTCTCATCCATATCAGTGTCCGGCATAAATTTAAATACCAAATTACTCTCTAAATAATAATTTGCTTCACAATAAAATAGCCACAGAATAATAAAAAATGTTATTACAGAAAATAAGACGCCCTCCAGCGTACTTTGCATATACTCTTGTGGAACTTTTGGGAAAGCGTCCAGTTCTTTCACTTTGTCTAAAACTTTTTTCTTTCCCCTATATCTTAACATTTTTATTTATAATAGGAACAGATTACTAAGATGATAACAGGTTTGCAGCTTTTTTCAGCTAAATATCATACGTGTTATGACTTTTCAGGGTTGACACTGTTAATAGTGAACAATTGACTGAATTTATAGTTTCAGCCAAAATATTAGTATTTTTGAGCATTGAAGAAAAAAACCCGTTGCGTTGTTGAAAAAAGGAAGATACCGCGCTGTGGATTCCGCAGTATGGCACGATACCGTCTCTTTTGCAAATAAATGACTATGCCGTCTTTATTTTAATAAGTAGGTATATCATCGATGTATAAGTTAACGATATTATATATATTTTTACTGTTCACTTAATAATAAAACTGAAAATAAATAATATAGTTTCAGTGGAGCATGAAAAATTTCTTTGTTGTTCCAGTATTCTATATATATTTCAGAACGAATGCGTTGTAAGCAGCTACCATTATTTTGACAATCTTGACAGATAATCTTGTCAATGTTGCGAAGTTTGTGATTTCTATTGGTGCAATACGAGATTTTCTATTTTTACCTTTGTCAAACGAAATTATAACAAACATATGCAGGCTGACGAGGAAAATATATCACTGCATTCATGCTTCAATTCTTTGAAAACGGCAGTGATGGGGTGTTGCTACAGTATTTGCCACAAAGACAACGATCCCGAGGTATTTATACTGTAGATTCCTATAAACACCAATTATTATAATAAACTGTTACGTTTAATGCTATTTTATTATAAAATTCACGAAATATCTGTATACAAACGTATGTAGCGCTTGTGCGTAAAATATACTTCCCGTTTCAAATGACAATGATACATTGAACTTTTATCATATTTTATCGCCAATTCCTATATAGTTGATTGACTTTTTACCACACACGTTTTTATCACTATATTTGTACTATTTGAGTCAGGTAATGCATTGAGCTTTGAAGTAATGTTTTGGCCCTCATTGGAATGACAGTATTATAAGTTTCAAATAGATAATGAAAGTGAATCATTCTTTTTATATCTGTCGTGACGAGCATTCTTTTTCCTTACGTAGTAATGAAGTTCCAATTGTATTTACTGTAATCCTGATTTAGATTTCTATACCATTTCCGAGACTTCCAAAAATCTTAATATAATTTTCACATACAAGTTTTAGTACTTTAATAAATTAGTACATTAATATAAACCCTGACCTATATATTTAAATAGTAATAAAGCTGTCATGCCTGCACCTTTAAATATAATAATGAAGTTTGTATATTTTCTTGTTATTGTTTCCTTAATTATTTTTCCTCTAGATATTAATTAAATTCAACAGTTACAATCATTTTGTTATATGCAGAAGGGAGTTTAAAAGTTCACTTGATATAACATAGTATGGGAAAGTTGAAAAAGAATTATAAAGTAATGGTTAAAATAATACTCTCTCGTAGTTTATTCTTTTCTGTAAGTAAATTTATTATATTTGAAAGAAAATAAATTCATCATAAGTAATATTGTATATGCCAATGAGGACTGCGTACTATTGCTTTGTACATGTATGTGACAAAGACAAAGATGATGAAGAGTCCCTGACAGAATATTCCAAGTTATTATATGTACCTCTCACAAGGAAGTATATTTTTTAGCAATCCACCTTGCTTAAGTTGTGTAAATGTTATAGCATTCTTAGTGACAATGTTGGCTTATTTAGTGTTTCTTATCTATCTGATATTAAAGTGAAATATAATATGATTATCACGAGATTATAAATAATTTGTATTCCTGCAAACAATAAATATAATGTAACATAGGTTTAAGCTTACTAGCATAATACTAATTAAAATAATAGTTAAGTATATTAATAACATTGCAAGACTTTTTCTCTGTATTTTAGCTGTATTATATTTAAAATGGTTTTTCAGTGATAACAAAAGTAACTAGAAGAAAAGTGTGGACCGAAAGTATGCTAAGTAAAAAAATCTCTTGTATTATTCACTTTTTAGCTATTTACAATGAGTTATATTATTAAATATTCTATTATTTAGCTAATTATGTTACTTGCAAGCTGCTTCTATTTAATATATTAAACATCACTAATGGTGCTCATAAGCCCTTGATATTAAATATGGTATGATGTGGGCCATATACCTATACTTTTTTTCAAATAAATGTGTTAAGCACATCAAAATTAATAAAAATTAACAGTATATTTTAATATTATCCTCTTATGTATTGTCTTATGTAATGTATAATTAAATGTTATTGCCAGAATTGTGTATGGGTAAACACAAAAAAATAACCTAAAAATATCCACGAAAAATCCCACACTGAAACTCTTAGTGTACGTCCAGAGTGGACGTTTTATAATCGAGCGTCAAGCTTGGCGTCGCGTGTGGCACGTTCAGCGTCAAAGAACGACGCTCGCACTCCACTCAGGACTCTCACGTATTAATGCATATGTTTGAAACTAACGCTGGACGCGACGCCACGCTCGACGCTCGATTGTAGCGTCCTCTCTGGTTGTACACTCATGCCCATACTTTCAGTAGTTTTTATGTGATTCCATATCAGTGGCACTCTTTAACATGTATTATGAAGAAATTTTATTTCTCAGGATAACATTGTTAATGAGAGGACACACTTGTTAGAAGTGACAGAACAGCAGCAAGAAACGCCGGTGCCAGCAGCATCGGCATCAACACCTCCCCGCAAGCCAGATGAGCAGAGCGCTCTGAACAGGATACTGCATGAGACTGCTACGTGAGTGTTCCACCTTAAAATTTAATACAAAGACTAATAACAATTTACATAAATACGACACAACACATGCAATAGCATATATAGTTTTATGTTTAGTATAATTTGAGAATAGAGGTTTATCATGTATATCTCAGCGTGCAAAAATCCACTGCTGCACATTGGCCTCACCATACTATCTCCTCAGCATCATGAACGCTGTTCTTTATCCCAAAAATATATGTAAGGAAACTTTAATTTAGCTCTTGTCTCCTTCATATATCAATCGCTGTTGTTCTCACAGCGTATGTTCCATTCACAACCTTTAACATTCTATTCCATATTATCTTTATATATAATAATCCACTGGTATGATGTTTGTCCAGAGTGAACTCCGAAACTACTCAACCGATCTTCATGAAAAAGCATTTATGTATAATTTCGTAATGTAGGTAGGATAATTTATATTTCAATTAATGTCCTCAATATTTATTAATTACAAATTAATGTCTGTTGATAACTGTAATAATTGTAAGTTTTATCAGTTTCAGCACTTTAAATAATTTTCATAATAAAAAACTGTAGGACCTACTGTTATAGATATATTATAGATGGCACCACATTTAAATTTTGGATTTCTAAACTGCGGCTGATTTTATGGTGCACATGTTCTGTTAATCTATAACTGAGGCACAGCAACACCTGGCTTGGTCAGCTAGCACTACTGTAGGTATTAGAGTTAAAGATTTTTTTTTACAAACATAGTCTTACTTAATATTGGCCATCCTACATATATGTGACTAGTTCTCAGGAATTTGCGAAAATCGTGTCCATACTCAGTTTTATATATTATTAATGTTGTACTATAGACTTTGTATTTTTTCATGAAAACTATACTACTAAAGCTACTGTAACCACACTTCATTTAACTGTTTCAAGCTCACAATAATAAATGTTAGGTAACCGAATACTTCAAATTCAAATATCATTCCCTCATCGTGTCCCAAACTCAACATTTTAAATTATATTATATCATTAATTTATTGTATTCTATGAATTCGTACTAGTTTTGATTATTACTTATATTAAAAATAGTGCATTTAACAGTACCTACCCTTTTCATTAGGTAAGGAGTAAGAAATCATTGAAAAATTTAATTTTTATCTGGACCCAAAAAAAAGAATCATTTCCTCACTTTTTACTAAAACCTCGATTGTACTTGTAAATCAGATCGTAGGTTGCCGCGCTTATAAATTTTTTGCAGTTGGCAGAATTTCAATGAAGTCATACTATCATTGATAGAAGGCGGGAAGAGATGTGTTGTTGTCAAATGGTTTTAAATTAATTATTCAAATATTACATTTTTATATCTCATTCCCTCACACCATTGGAATATAAGTTAATTATTTTATTTGTAATTTCATTATGATTTTTCACATGTTTTGAGGAGTAAAAATTTTGCCTTGAATCGGAATTTAATTTGAGGTTATGTTTGACCAGTTTTTGTAGGTTATGTTTGATTTTATCATTTCCTCACTATCAATCCCTCACTATTCTATTAATGAAGGAATGAGAATTTATACTCTATTTTCATTTAAATCGAGAAAAGCTGGGGACCTCATAATCAGCTAGGATAAGTTACTTGTTTACTATCAATTAAATATATTAGATTGTCAATTATTGTAAATTATATTCTTTTATTATTCGAAGTCATTTTTTGCAAATTCGTGAGAACTACTCATGTATAATTCAATATTGCAAAAAACTTTTTTCGCGTCCCTCTTTCTTTGACTGGCAGTTTAGATTTCTCCTTAGTGTCGCCGTAACATCAGGCAAAGTGCAATGATATTTTCATATTGTGCTAAAAAAAATCAACCTGTTTTTTTGTTGTTTTCCAGTAATGTGATAGACGTGGGGGCCTTAGGTCCGTATGCTTTGGAACCCGGTGCGTATAGCGAACGTGTGAGGCTCTATACTGCACGTGTAGCGGCGACTGTGCCGGCGCCTAGGACACAGCCGAGGTTATTGGCTGACGTACCTAACGGGGAACGCGCACAACTTCTGTCCCGGCCACCCCTCGCCACCACCGATAAAGACCTCGTGAGTCTGTTTATCGTCTATCTATCTATCCCTAATCTAAATTACAGTGGATTTCATTTAGAACGAGCTTGTTATATCGTCTTTATCGGTTATAGCTACTTTAGACTTACGTCTCTTGAATTTAGAGCATACTTTCGTAGGAAATCCATCTGGAAATAACAACCATTATGGGTATAACGTCAATTTCGAGTAAAGCGACTTGTTTTGTGACAGATTCCTAGAAATTCCATGCGCATATTGCGACTGAGTCAGCAAAGACACAAAAACTACTTATAAAACTTATAAACTATTTTATCCTTTGTTTACATTTACAGATGGCCAGATATGCTTGCTTTGTTTGTAGGTAGGAGGACTCCTTGACACATGTACAAAGTTATACAAATTATGCCCTATGACAAACTAGAAAAGTACTGTTTGTTTAGTTAAAACAATAATCATTTAAATATTGAAGAAATTATGAAAATGGATAATGTACGCAAGCATATACAAATAATGCATATATCACATATAAAATCAATAACATCAGTGTATAACATATATACATAGTCCAATAAATATAAATAACTGTAGGTAAATAATTTTCTGCTGTTTTGGATATAGCGGAGACATTAAAGTAGTCCCTCCAAGGACGTTATAATGGAAGTCCACTGAATTTAATTGATATAATGTGAAGGTTTTTAAAAAGAAAAAAAGTATGTAGTTTTTTTTTCGGTATGGCTTCCTCCTATGTAGGTAATTTCACCAATATCAAGTGTGAGAAATACACGTTTTAAACTTAATCGCCAAATATTCAATGTAACAAAGTAGAACAATCTAAAATAGTAACATGTCAACATAGACAAATCAACAATGGGCTATAGATACTGTGTTATGAGTACCACAGAGATTATATACAATAATATATTGGAAATATACATACATGTACATAGCATAGTTATATATATGATGGTTCTAATAAGGATTAATTTTGTATGCAATGAGTAATAAAGTAAAACAACGTGATTTCGATTGCAAGTTGTATTAACGACACTGTTTTTTTTTTCTCGAACCGAATATGCTATTGACCTGGCAAGGTCTTTACAGCTTCATCGGACTACAATACTACACTGAATACAGTGACTTTATACACTTTTACTATAGAAACTGACTAGGTGACAGTAGCGTTTGATTTCCAACTTCATCTGATGTTAAATGACATTGCGGTCGAAGATGGTAAACGTGCTAAATCTAGAGCGGACTGGCTCGCAAGAGCAACTGCCGGAACACACCTATAGAGCCTTACCAGCAGATTTTCAACTTGAGGTAGCTAACCAGGCGGGTCTAGTAAAAGCCAAGCACTATGCCATGATTTTATCCGGCTTATTTATTTCATTATATTCAATGGTAACAAGTTTGTATAGGGGCTGTATAAATAAGTATACTCAGGCCTACTTTTGTCACTTCCTTTTTGATGGCATGCTAACTTTCGAAAATTGGTAAGCCAATAATTTTTTATATCTTATAAGAGTGCAAAAATGTGCACCTTGTTATTTTGGATACTTGTGGCAGGCATATAATAGTAAGATACTGTACTAAAATTTTCAGAATGAAAACCAACTTTGGCAATTATTCGGTATTTTCATATTACCCTTTAAGTGGATTTAAGTGGAATTTTTTAATTACAAATTAAATTATTGTCAATGTTGATTATTGTTATTAATTATAATTCATCAGTCTGAAACAGATGACGATTTCAATTAGTTTCTTGTCAAATAACTGCAGGACCGACTGTTATAGATATCTCATAGATGGCGCCACCTTTTAATTTTGAATTTCATTATCAACACCAGTTTACGTTATGGTGCACGTGTTCTTTTAATAAATGAGCCATAGGAAGGTGTGGCCGGGTCAGCTAGTACTACTCAAAATCAAAAAATCCTTTATTCAATTTAGGCCCTGAGAAGGAGCTTATGAACGTCAAAGCTACTACCGGTTCGGAAAACAGAGCCCAGTCATCGAGAAGAACCGGCAAGAAACTCGATCTGGTTTATTTTTTCATGTCATATATTTGTACAGTAACATAAATATTTACTATAGGTAATAGAGTCATTTTTTATTTACAAACATGACCTTGTTCTGGCCTCTCTAGGTATATTACCAATATATAATATTGCTAGTCGGTCTGCTGACAGAAAACTGTAGGGCCGACTGTAATAGATATCTCATAGATGGCGCCGCGATTTAATTTTAAATATAGTTTATCATAATTTTATTTCAACATGTAATAAGTGAACCACAGGTCAGCTAGTATGTATATATATAAATAAAATGATTGTGGTTTATGTTCGCAGATCACTAACGCAGTGAAGAAAGCAGCTGCAGCTATATCGGAGCTGCGAGTGGAACACCACGAGGACCTGGTGGTACCATTCCGTGTCCCATAGCAGAGGAGTTCAGCCTCTTACTCAGAGGATGAACGGACTAACCATTAGGTATTCTCATCTTAATTTTAAATAATATGAGTTATTACATTTCAAAATGAGCCAAAATGTTTATCAAATACAAATATCATTATTTTCTAGAAACGTTTACATAATATAGACTTAACTATGGCCCCAAACTAGACAAAGCCTGTCTCATGGACGTCTAATGCCAGATTACAGATTGCCTTAAATCGATGGTGGTGCATATTGACTCGACAAAATATAGAGGAAATTACATTTTAAGTGAATTAAAGCTAAGACAAAGAAGAAACAAAAATTGTTATTATAAAGTGTGTGTGTGTGTGAGAGAGTGAGTGAGTGTGAAAGTGAGTCTGTGTATGTGTGTGTGCTCGTATGACATAACTCGGAATGCTAATAGAATATTTTGAGTATATTTTCCGTCTGTTCATAGGTAATGCTATGAAGCCATCGCTTGGTGGCAGTTTTTACACGATAGCGTTCGCAACGTATGAAGTTGTAGTCGTCCACGATTTTAACAGCTTTATTGTACACGTATGGACTTAGAAATCTAGGCATACTTTCAGCAAAGGACATGGTCTAAGATGGTAAACACGCTAAACCTAATGAGACTGGTTCTCAGGTGCGTCTGCCGGAACACACCAACAGGTGCTTGGCGTCAGATTTTCATCTTGATGGTTGTAGCTAGCCAGGCGGACTTAGATATATAGTATAGTAGCAGCAATAGAAGGTGGTAGAGCCACGCTGAAGCTATTATTGGTTTCAGTATGAATGGGTCAGCTCGCCCGCCGTACAACCACCTTCTCATAGAAAACCGACGTGAAGTAACAGTGCTTGCATTGTTGCGTTTCGTTCGGTCAGTGAGAGAGCCGGAGCCCCCCCGCCTCTACTCTCCCCTCTCCTCTCCCCCTCCCTCCCTTTCCCCCAAACACAGGCTGGCAATGCGCTTTTGACTCACTTGGTGTTGTTAGCGCCTATGGACTGTGTTGATCACTTAACATCATGTGACCCAACTGTTCGTTTGCCTGTAACGACATAAAAAAAAATGTAATAGTCCTACCACTATGCTTTGGTTTCATGATGATGCTTTCCTTCCGGGAGCTTTGACTCGATTGCAAGGATTCGAACCTACGTCCATTGAAACATTGTGTCCGAACACGCTATCAACTAAGCCGTCAGTGCTTCTAAACTTACTTTAAACATTTTATCTCCAACAGGGATATGTCTGCCTACACTCGAAAACTCTAGCCGTGGGTGTGAAGTTAATATTTATATATATCAATAAAGTATGGGTGAATCCCCTTAAAAATTAATTTCGGACGAAACGACTGACTGTATATAGTTAGTTTTTGTTATATATATGTATAGAATAATATAGGTATTTGCATTCATCTATATTATGTTTGGAGATTACTCGGTTTAATCAAAGACTTTGGGGTGTTTTGAATCGTTTTAATAAAGGAAAATTAATGGGAATTTTGCTCTTTTTTTTCTTTATGGCAGTTTAATAAGGTTTTTTTAATGACGAAGCTTAAGGATACCCCGTGGTTTTATTTCATCTCATTATTTTTAGTCAGGGCCGGACTTGGGAAACTACAAATGGGGGGCCCAATACCAGATCCTCCACATAAGGGAATTCCCCTGTCATAAGGGGACTTCCGTATATGAGTTTTGGTATTATTTACTATACAAATTGCGTTTTATTTTAAAATCCACTTCTTTGTTGTCCCTCAGGCAAATCCAGGCCAAATAATAAAATTAGTGTTGAAAGAGAAAATACTCAAATTAATAATAATTTAACGGCTTTTCGAATTTATATGACGAAGAGAACGTCCTTAATGGGCTTAAATTATACTTACGTGAAGTTATAATTTGGCCTCAGAGTTTTTGGAATGCCATGTAGTGAATGTTTTTTATTTTATTCTTAATCTTCTATTATGTAACTCTATATACTGTAATGTTGGTGGTGTTTTACATAATATAGTTCGGTTATTGTGCACAAGTGGATCGGTAGTAATCCCACGGAGCATGGATTCTGACTCCGCAAAAACTTCCTGGAAAATTCTAATAAGACGGCTGCCATCTTGTTAGAACTTTGAAATGATCGCAACTTCTATTAACATAACGTAGTCGACAGTAGCAGTAATAATCTTCTAGAAGATTGGATGCAAAAAATAAAATTAAAAAAAAATTGGTTTAAAATGATTACACCCTAAGTCTAGAGATGCAGATATATTCAAGTTGAGGGTGAGCGTTAAAAATAGCCCTAACATCTTATGTTTTTATTGCGAAATCTTCGTTCACTGTAATTTCGTGGTATCTGAACTCGCTACACTTGCACCGTTATTGCCTTTCCCATGAGTTAATCTTTATTTTTAAATAATAAACCGTATCACCTATCTTTGCTGTACATTTTCGAGTGTTCAAATTCTGTTATCTATCTTTGCTAATCATCGAAATGGCTAAACCGATTTTAATAAATGTTTTACAAGGAGACAGAGCATTTTTCAATGTATCATGATCGCGCCTTTGTAATAGGTTAAGGGTTTAAACAGTAATTATAAAATAAACATTACCAATAGTATTTTTATTTAAAAAACATATTAATTTCTAACATATTATAGAGGAATGCACATAGCACGATTTGCGAATAATAAGGAGCTTAAATTTATTTAAGTATGAAACTAAGTAAAGATGCCATCTTATATACATGTGTAATTGGAAATTTATCTAGTTTTTAAATAAATGTTACAGCAAAATATTATATTGTGTATTAAAAAAAACGATGAGTCTAAAGCGTGTTTTGTAAAAAGCTTTTAAAAATAAAAATTCATTAAAGAGACTATGTTACTTTTGTAATAACCATTATTTAAAAGTATATTTTAGAAAAGAGTTCTATTTCATTGAAAAGAGGATTTAAATTCAGTCAAGGAGTTTTTGGCGGGATCTTAGTCTGTTATATAGTGGCTTTTATATTTTATTCATACTTTTGTGTTATTTGATTCTATATTTTGTGATATTGGTGGTGATTTAATATAGTTAGATTATTGTGCATAAGTGAAGTGGTTGGGAAATAATATTATGGAGTATATGTTCTGAAATGTCACAAAAATTCCCTGGAAAGTTCTAACAAGATGGCCACCATGTTGTCAGAACATTGAAATTGTCACAAGACACTACATATTGTTACCTACTCGACACTATCTGTAATAATCTACAAGATGGTTGCCAGAAATAACATTTAAAAAAACGACCAGTTGAGATTGTTATATCTGGTAAATCGACAAATAATTTTCATACTGGTCGAAATTGTAGTGAAACTTTAGTTACAGTAAATTTACAATAGACGGTGTGCGAATCGTTTCACCATGAATCTACAAAACGAACGTAATGAAATGGAACTCTTTATATATTATTAAAATGTATATCAATATTATCTATATTATGATAATTATTGCGATGTCTATGTAATATTTTTCGTATATATTTGCACATAATATTTATAATTAAAAGGTATATCAGATTGCGTTTAATAACTTCAGTTGATATTTATGTTCGTATCGGATCCTTAAAGCGACATGAACTCGTCTCAACTCTCAGACACTATGTATCGACATGGTAGCTAACCAAAATTAAATAAAGACTATACAACTCCATACTCTATGAATTTTTGGTTGGTTCATGACGATACACGTAATGTTTGATGCGAATTATTCATATAATAAGTGATACCAGATTAATAAATCTATAATTTAAGATTGAGTTTTTAAGAATCGATTAAAAATGATATCGATTTGTGTTAAATTGATTTTGTATTATCCATTTAACATAGGTTTTTCTTTAGTATATATTTACGTCACAATAACGATAATTTTTTAATCGATTAAAAAAAACGATGCCTGAAATATGTATCACATCGATAAAGAGCGAGTTTTAAAGAATTGATGGGAAATAATATCGATATATAATAAATCAATTCTATTATATCGATTTAATACTGATGATTCTTTGAGACGCTACTGATTTCGCAATGGTAACACTTTTAAATCGATTTCATTGAATCGATTGTATGACTAAGTATAAGTTAAATACCAAAGATGATAATTTTCAACAGAATTAATATATTATTATGTAATTATTATGAGCAAGTATATACGAATAGATGATTCCCGTGTACGTATAGACGAGTTTCAAGTATTACTGGGATTTACTAGTTGCGGTAGATCTTACCAACTACGACCTCTCCCCTAAAGGACCATTTTATTTGTCCCGGTCTTACGTATAACGTGCATCTTTATTGCAATTAATAATTAAAATGAATCAGTTATTTTGTATGATTACTGCGAATAGAATAAATTCTGTATGAAATAATTTTTATGACATTGTTTTTTTGTGTTATTATTCATAATTCGTGTCATAATTCAAGTATTATTAAAGGGGGTGGGGGGGGTCTTTGATATACTAATCTTTGATGACATGGGTGATCTGGGTGGTGGGCCAAAAAAAACGGCAATTTTTTTTAAACTTTATACTCTGGATAATTGGTTGGTAAACACCTCAAAAAAATTATCTCCAAGTATAAGCTCTTAATTTTAATAGGAAAGTCTTCCGCCTCTCGGCTTTTATTTTTTCATTATTATTAGAAAGAAGAAAAAATATCTCGTCTAATATATTTGTAGGAAAGTGAATTTCCTACGAAAAAGGACTCTTTTTTTTGTAAACCTCACCGTTTAAAAGTTATTGAAGGTTGAAGTATATCATGCTTATATAATACCTAAACCGCTTCCAATCAGATGAAGTCTAATAAAATATATTAGACTGATTAAATAGAGTTGTCAAACAAAGAGATTTTTTTTGTTTCATGTACTCAAACTAAGGTTTGTTGCTTCTACCACAGATTGACATAGTTGCTAGCTAGCTCGAGCCCGTGTCGCCCCATAAAGGCAGTAGAGGTACATCGGGGGGTTTTAGTCCGTGGGAGTCGGACATAACCCACTCTCTCCCCGGGAGAGTGGGTATCCATAAAGGATTTCCCCTCGTCAATAAAAAAAAAAATGTGCACTAAATGTCACTTTTGTAATATCAATATAAAGGCGCAAGTTTTGAATTGGTAACGTAACATTCTAAGGTAACGTAACTCCAATTAAACATCATTGTTGAATTACAAATAATCCGCATTTAAATTATGCTAATTAATACTATGAGTGACTTATAAACGAAATTTTCTGTTTCAGTTCACAACAACCATTTTATCTCCCACATAGAAAAATATAGTTCCGTGTCAAAGAAAATTTTATTTCACTTATAAATAAATAATGATTATAAGAACGTAAATCCAACTGTAATATCAAGAATAAACCCTTTGTAGATTAATTTTGTATATAATCTACCCACCAGTGACTTACAGGCTTCAGTCGCACGAACGTAGGCCCAATTTGTCACAGCTTTATTCTTTAAAATGCTCTAGTTATGTCACGGAAATTTACCTACACTGAAAGGTAAGAGTTCATAAAAGTATCCAAACCTATATCGATCGATGGTGTTGTATCGGAACACATCTAGTATGAGAGGGTCAAAATCCAAATCTATACATATAATAAAAATGAAGTGTCTGTATGTAATATCAAAATAAATAAAAAATACTGATTGGGTATGAAAGTATCCACGCTTCTGATGACAAAAATGCAATTTTTAAAATTTTGTCTGTCTATCTGTTTGTTCTGGGTAATCCAAAGAAGTAATTTAGTCTATTTTAGTTTAGACTAGCTGTTAACTACGGCTCTGTCCGCAATGCTATCTCCCAAACGGTTGGACTGATTTTCACGGGACTTTCACAGGCAGATAACGACCATCATAACAAGTAATTTAGTCTATTTTAATTTGGACTAACTGTTAACCGTGTCATCGCCTGCAGTGCTATCTCCAAAACGGTTCGACCGATTTTTACAGAAACTTCACCAGCAGAAGGCGGACATTATAAGAAGTAATTTACTCGATTTTAATTTAGACTAACTGTTAACTGCAGCTCCGTCTGCAACGCTATCTCCAAAACCATTAGACCGATTTTTATGGTACTTTCACCGGCTGATAGCGGACATCATCACAAGACTATTAGGCGAGGCACTGCCCGCAATGCTATCTCCGTGAAACGGTTCAACTAATTTTTACGGGACTTTCGTCGGCACATTGCGGACATTATAAAAAGTAATTTAGCCTATTTTAATTTTGACTGCTGTTAATAGTGGCTTTGTCCGCAGTGCTATCTCCAAGACGATTGGACCGATTTTCACGGGACTTTCACTGGCGGATAGCTGACCTTATAGGAAGTAATTTATGTTATTCTATTTTACACTAGCTTTCATACACCCGTGAAATTTAGCATAAAATATGTTCTTAACTGTAAACATGTGCGTAAGAGGTGCGTTGTACTGGGCTCTAAGAATAAATATAACTGAAATTCATATACCTGTATCTATGTCTGTAATTTGAATTATGTTGTCTTTTTGGTCTCTTAGGCGGTTTTTTTTAATTACTGCGCTTTCGCCTAGAAAACCCAGTAATATAGTAACATATAAGAATATTGTATCGAGTTCATTAAGCACTATTTAAATTGTCGAATATTAAAAACTGTTTAGACAGATATAAAGTTTCATATCTTGATTTATATTTACGCAAGATTTCAGGAAGTCAGCTTATTCATTGTTTACAATTCAACATTATAATTATTTATATCTAGTAATTTTGAAGATAGGAGTTTTTCTAATAAGATATTAAACCATAAACGTATTACTTATTGACAGCATGGGCATATTATATCATTATAATAACATCTTTAAGTCATTGTTTCATTAGCTCCTGTGAGCACTGAGGTAGTTATATGGTGGGTTAAGGTTTCAAATATGTTGCTGATGATAAACCTCATTTGACACATTGTTCGTATTTATATATATAATGTATACATTAATCTGTTTCTAATCTAATTAAACAAAAATCTGTTCGAAATGCGAAAAATATGTTTGCGGCAAGTGCACATTTCAGACTAAAATAATTTGTAAGCAATGCGAGGAGGCCAAATAAAGTATATTATGTATGCATAACATTCTGTATAAAACTTTAATTTTATTTGTTTTTTTTTATAAAGAATTTAAAAATTATATAAAATAAAATGGACGAAACTTTATGCAAATTCTTTATTTCATACACATTTAGCAACAAATCAACCAATTATCTGCATTGAATAATGAAATAAATGAAACTTTTTAATTACCGGTCAAATTGACCGCACGCGGTAGGAATAGATATACAAGAATTGTCGGTAGGTTTAGTGTTAAAGACCATTTCTATAATTGTACATGGTCCCATAATTTTATATTTCTTTAATACAATTTAAAAAGACAGCTAGTAATTAATAAATAAGATCAATTGAATCCGTAACTCTCGATGCCAATCGGTGGATACCGCAGGGACAGACTCGTGTGGGCTCACGAGCTCATATCGCGTCATGTCACCCTTAAAACCTCGAGTCACCCAACACGATATAACGTCTTTTTTTTTCTCGATCTTACTACGCTATTGACTTAGCAAGGTCTTAACAGCTTCACCGGACTACCACGATATAACGTCTTATCTTATCTACTGTACCTATACTTATACTAGATTTTGGGGATATTTCAGTAGCGCGATTCAGTACAAATAATTAATAACCAACAAAACAAATAATTATCACGTGATATAGCGTTCGGATATGTCATCTCCATACATTTTTCCGTTTTCTACTGGTGTTAACGATTGTAGATAAGTAACTTGGCTGGCCCCCAAGTTACTTACATTTTATTTCAATTCGAAACATTTTTTTTTTCCAGGTAATTATCGTAAATTTTACTCTATGATTAATGATTACTAAATTGACGCAATCTTTAGAAGAAAAATATAATGTCTATAAATAAATAATTTACCGATAGGATTCCTAATCTTATTTTTGAATTATATGTGATAAAATTACATTTTAATGACATCGGGTTATTTTTATTTACCTACGTGTTAACAAGTCTTTTAAGTTTTTTTTTATTTTGTATGAATTTAATTTATTTGATGGAGTGCAAAACAAATAACTATGTGATTGTAACAACTAGCTGTTCAGTACAAAAATATTTATGACCGTGTTTTTTGCTATTTAATATATCACATCGGATGCAAATATATTCCGCTCTCGCTATTACCAGTTTTAGATGTTATTATTTCAGGTACACCTCGCACCCTTTCAACCACCACCAAAATCAATTTTTTTTTTGTTGTAGACGTGGTAGCGCCCATTTAATTCCAGGCGGAAGTGCGAAGTAACGTTCGCTCTTATATTTAACTAGCTTCTGATCGCGCCTTCGTCCACGTGGAATAGTTTATTTGGGCTAACAACGCTAACGTGAACACGCAGCGAAAGCTCTGAAGAGGAAAAAATCCCGATTTCGAAACATTCTTCATTGGTGCTCCGCTCCTATTGGTCCTATCGTGATGATATATAGCCTATAGCCTTTTTCGATAAATGAGCTATATAATAATGAAATACTTTTTCAAATCGGACCAGTAGTTCCTGAGATTACCCTTTACAATGTCACAAACTCGTAAAATTTACCTCTTTATAATATTAGTATAGATGATAAATTAATGCCTTCATTGATTAAGGTTTATAGTGCTATAGGTTTTATAACTCTTTGTTTTATATTCACTACTTTATATCACTCAACATTTAATTATGTAGACCAAATATTGAAAAAAAAATGGTTGTACTTATTTAATTCTTCTTATTTTTTTTTATGTCATAACTGGCAAACGAACCTGTGGGTCACCTGCTGTTAAGTGATCACCACCGTCCATGGACACTAACAACACCAGAGGAATCGCAAGTGCGTTGCCACCCTTCGGGGGGAAAGGATTAGGGGAGGGAGAGGGGAGGGGAGGGGAGGTGGGCCCTCGGCTCTCTCACTGACCGAACGAAACGCAACAATGGCAAGCATTGTTACTTCACGTCGGTTTTCTATGAGAGGGTGGTACTACCCCGAGCGAGCCGACCCATTCATGCTGAAACCAATAATAGTTTCAGCGTGGCTCTACCACCATTAAATATCAAATCTATTGTAACAAAATATACACTAAAACACAGCTAATGAGTTTAGCTATGTTTAAAAAAAAATAGTGCGTGGAGTCCCTCCGCCCGGAAGATGTGAAACTTCGTAATGTGGAAATGAAAATAGGAAGGGGTAGAAATTGATTTTTAGTGAAATCATATTGTTTCTTTAAGACAAACTTTATTAACATTGCTTACAATTCACAATTGATCGCATCTTTTAATTATCATTTTCGAGTGGAGAAATATCCAAATCTATAACATTTACAATGGGATTATGATAACTAAAGTAAGATACGAAAAGTTTGATTATTTTTCTCGCTCTGTCTCTTTCTATTCCCGCTCCCCAGGAGCGTTGAACGTTTAACGCAACAGTGCTTTCATACCCCCTCCATCGTAGCGTTAAACGCAACCTTGTTGGAAGTCACATTAGAAGTTCCACTTAAAATAGGCGACGTTTGCTTATGAACTCACAACATAAGTGAAAACTAAATAAATATGATACGTACCCGCTGTAACAGTCGATAGTTCGATTGGGCTCTCGTCCGAGACGCACGCGTTCCGCACCGCTCTCCTAACGGTTTTTCTAAGTTCGATACAAGTGTTTCGCGAGTGTTTCGTGTGTTTTGTCATCTCTCACGCGTCGCTCCGCGGTATTGTTTTTCCGTTACGAAAGTGTTTTCGCGAGCCCGATCACGTCCTGTTAGTGACAGGGCAGTTGTGAAAATCGTGAGGCGCTCTTTTTAGAGCGTAGCGCACCGCCCTTTTCGGGGCGACCCGGGCGTCGTAAGAAGTCCAATCTTTTGGCCGCACGTGGATACCTCCCGGTGCTCAACGAAGCGTGTGGAGCGTCCTGCCCGCTCGCCGGAGGCCCCGCGGCCTACGGCAAGGTAGACGGGCCTGGGTAGCTTGGCCTTGGCGGTGATCGCCTAGTCAAGTCCAGGTGTCTCCCTCCCACCCTCCTGATCCTCCCATTCCATCCCTGAGTGTCTGTTTGGGCGTAGCCCGGTTTACCGGTCTACCTTCTCGGTCTCAGGCTTGTTAGGGCTTCCCCCTAGGCGAGTTAGGTTCTTACTGTGAGGCATTGTACTTCGCCTACAGCTCTCTTGGTACCCGGACTCGGGATAGTCCCGTAAATTCCGTTAAGGCGTGCCACCCTGCCCCTCAGGCAGGGAGGTTGTTTCGCGACCCCCCCGCACCCTCCGGCCTCGGGATGGCCGACGTCGAACTTTTAATGCAGTACACTAGGTACTTGGAAGATCAGGGACCAAATGTAAATTTAAATGCGTCATTCGAAGCCTTCGTGGCTATATACACGAGAGGAAAAAACGCGGCCAAAGTAGCGCTTAAAAATTCGTTCGCGGTTCTCGAGGATGATCCGGAATCGTCCTTAGATTCGTCGGATTCACCGCTGAATCCGGCGGATCAAGCCCGTGCTCCCGCGCCAGGCTCCAGCTCGGATTCCGGATCCGAGATGGAGCTGGACGAGGCGGCGCCCGCTGCGTCGACCGACCAATCCGCGGCGATTGCGATACCCGCGTCCGCGTCCTCTGCGCCCTCCGCGCACGTTAATGACGGATTTAAGACCGTCACATACAAAAAACGCACTCACGCCGCGCTTTCGTCCGAATCAGGGTCCGATAACGAGAAAGAAAATCACAAAGATAAAGTTAGTCGCACCGGCGAACCGTCAGAGGGCACCCGGGTGCCAAACAAAAACGCGGCTATACCGGCGCGATTAAGACCACAGGTGGGCGGAGCCAAGCCTGTCTCTGTCTCTGTCTCGCTCCCTCAGAGCCAAGACTCGGGTTCCGTAGAACCACAAACGCGAAAGCCACGCCCCCCGCCGCCAGTGACCATTCAAGATAAGTCTCAGTGGACTTCTATCTCCACGAGACTTAAC
>MU158738.1:778006-807802 GCA_015888305.1 Antheraea pernyi | reverse complement strand
ATTTTAGTCTGTCATGTAGTGGATTTTATATTTTATTCATAATCTTGTGTTACTTGACTCTATATTGTGTAAAATTGGTGGTGTTTTATGTAATATTGTTAGTTTATTGTGCATAAGTGAAGTGAATGGAAAATATTACCACCTGCCATGAATTCTGAGATGCCACAAAAACTCCATGGAAAGTTCTAACAAGAGAACCACCATCTTGTTCGAACATTGAATTAACTACTCAAGATTGGAAATTAACAAACAATCTGGGTGAGAGAAACAAAATAATACAGACAAAGAAGATAGTACGCTACTATTAGCAAGGAGATTAAGATAAAAAAGATGGATAAAAGAATATGTACAACATATTATATAGAAGATTCGGCATTTATGCCTTTATATTAACTTGGACATGGAAGAAAATTGGTTAAAGGATACCTAAGAACTACCTATAATGACAACTTCAGAATTAGCACAACAATAAAATTCGGACAAAAGGAAGTTGGTAAACTACTATTAACAAGGAGATTAAGATAAAATGATGGATAAAAGAATATGTACGAAATATTATATACAAGATTTGGCACTTATGCCTTTATATAGGATACATAAGAACTATCTATATTGACAACTTCAGAATTGGCAGTATGGATTAATTCTGTCGCCTGTCCTATTGGACGCATATTATCTATATATACTAATTGTGATCGCAAAATTGAATATAAAACACATTTCGTAATTCAAATGTGAGGTTATGTTAAGTTTATATAATATAAACAAATTGATTTTGATTTATACGCAAGTATTTATATTACATAATATTTATAAACATTATTACGTAATTAATTTAAATGAATTATATACTACGCATAGGATTATAGCTTACCTTAAAATAGCTGGTGAAGACGTAAAACAAAAAAACTATTATATTCCAATTATATTACGTTATCAATAGATATTTATAGATTTAAATAATTGTTCTAATAATTGATTATAAAAACATAGTGACTACGTAAATAAACCCTAAATTATAACAATTTCGAATTATTGACATATGATTGTTGACATTTGTCACTAAAAAGAAAAATTCCACATGCGAAAATTTATTATGAATGCCAAATTATGATAGGTAAAATTTGAATGATGTAGTGCTACTAGAATAAATGAGCATCATATTAGATTGAAACTTAATAATTTTAGCGCTGTATAAAAAATAATTTACATAAAATGAATACGGACTTTATGATACATAGACTAATAGTCGTACAAGTATTATGATACACATGAGAACTAGTACTGTTCATAAAATATCAATAGAATTAAATATCAATATTTTTATTTAAATAATCGATATTAATTACTAAAATTATTAAGCGCGATATATCTATAATTCGATTTATATATATTTATGTATATATAGATATTTTTGAAGTGAAACTTCTTTGGGATCGTTGTGATTTCAAACCGGATGCAACGGAAAAAACGACAGGTAAGAGACACAAATACAAAAAATAGTGAGCCAGAGCGAGAGAGCAAATGTCGGTGTTTTTGTATATTGCACACTGTTTAATACTTGCTTGTATTTGAGCATTTAACGTGGTTAGTATATGTGAAAAGTACGTGAGCTAATACTACTGTACACTGTCTATACTGGCTACGTATTACAGCTTTTTAGTAAGAAGTCAGCGTGGTGTGTTATTATTTAACAGTGTTAGTGAGTATTTTCAATCTTGTTGTGCTAAATAATAAATTAATTATTAAACAAATAAACTTTGTAATTATCCTACCCTTGTTATATATATTAATCTTATTCTTTTGTCGATTTACTGAAGTTTCACTTCTATCGTGTGTGAATCGCACACACCTTTTTTTGTTATATACATCATCATCATCTTTTCTTATTTTTTTATTTTCATCTTATTTATATATATTTACTAGCCGACACGTGCCCACTTCGTTGGGCGGTAATAGGCATTATCAAGCTACAACTTTTGTCTAGAACTCAAATATATATATATCTCATAATTAAGACAGCGTTTGTAAGAAACGTTTTCGTTCGACCATTCTTCTCCGACTTCCCAGATAGTACCCCCTACAACCTCAGAAACTTTACTTTTCTCTTTATGATATTGTTTTTCACTTACTTTTCTCTTTATGTTATTTTGGGCTAAGACGCAGCTGAAGCTCTCAAAAGGAAAAAAAGCTGATTTTAAAACATTTTTCATTGTAGCTCCGCTCCTATTGCCCTTAGCGTGATGATATATAGCCCGTGACACTCACAAATAACGTGGCTTTTTATTGGCAAAAGAATCGGTTTAGTAGTTCCTGAGATTACCCCCTCTACAACGTCATAAACTCACAAACTTTACCTTTTTATGATATTAGTATATAGATTATAGCCCCTGCCCGCGACTTCGTCCACGTAATAATAGTTCTCTGGGTTAACACTGACACACAGCAGAAGCCCTCAAAAAAAAAATCTCGATTTTGAAACATTTTTCATCTGTGCTCCGCTCCTACTGGCCTTAGCGTGATGATATATAACCTATAACTATTCTCGATGAATGAGCTATATAACACTGAAATAATTATTCAAATCGGACCAGTAGTTCCTGATATTTCCCCTTACAATGCCACAACGTAACAAACTCACAACGTCACAAACTTTACCTATTTATAATATTAGTATAGATATATATATATATATATATATTTATCCTACCTAACTGGAATCGATATGTTATATTTTCCTTGTCCACTCTCCTCTGTGAGATATGATCGCAGAATTCATACCTTTTATACACATGTCAGTTTTTTCACACTTTATACTTACCTTTTTCGTTCTCTTCTACTTATTTATTATCAAAATTTATCTGATACAGTAGAACTTCGATAAGTTAAGCCTCGATAAGGTAAAAACCTCTATAACTTCAAAAAATAATCTGTTCCTTTCTCTTCACAGCCTAAAACCTCTTTTATTGAAAAACGCACCCTCTATAACTTAATCGAATAATTTCAGTATTACCCCTTAGTTACTTAGAGAAATGTCTCGATGAGCTCTATTATATAAACTGTCTACCAATGATTCATTTTAAATAAATGTATAAAACAAAAAGGTTTCTCGAAATTTATTGATTGCCAGTGTTTACAAGTTAAATTGTTAACACAAACAATATAATCCCCTATTATTTAATTGAAATCCTTAAAAGCAGTAGTTGCGGTGGTTAGGACAGCGGCTTACTTGAATTATTAGTTGTTGGTCACTGTCCAGGAAACTGTACTTTGAGATAAAAGTTACCTAAGTAAAATGAGTTCAAAACGAAAATTGAAAACTATAACGTACGTTGTTAAATAAAAAGCGGAGAAAAGTGAATTAAAAGTAAAAATGTTGTGGCTCAGTTTGTAACGAGTTTTTTTTTATATCCATCTTCATCAGCTTGTAAGAGACCCACTACAGGGCCATGTGCCTCTTCCCGAAAGAAGGTATGTTATGGAAGAAGGTATTGGCGATTTCAAACTCTGAGAAATCCAGAGTTATATGTTTTCTAACATATAGTAGACCTATAAAAACATTTCTCACGTTCAGGTTTCCCCACGATGTTTTCCGTTGTGTTGCGTTATTTATATATATATATAATATATATATATAAAAGTCAATATTATTTTTTCTCACTCTCACCCCATAATAAGTATATATCCAAACAAGAATTATGTCCAAAGGACAGCTCTTAATTTCAATTTTAAGAGGTCCTCCAACGAACTTAAAATTTTCCCATATACTTAATACAGGTATTTTTTTTTACATTTTTGTCACTTGCAAACTGTAAATAAATTTTATTTTGTAAAAATGAATGGATAGGTTAGGTTAGTTAAGCGACAAATTATCAACAAAAAATTCATTGAGTCAAATTTCTACGGATCTTACAAATTTGAATTTTTAATAATTTTGAGTTTTTTTATCTTTTGCGGCTAAACTATAAATATAGAATAAAAACTTAAATAGCAATTTTGTACACTGTGTAAAAAAGTACTTAACGAATTTTGGGAATGATTAATAACAACAAAGTTCTTTAAAGTTAAGCCGCAAACGATAAAAAACGCATAATTATTAACTTTTAATATTTGATGGACCCGTAGAAATCTTAACTTTGTTTATTTATCATCGATGAATATCGAACATCCTTACATTATGGCAAAGAGTATAATAAGTAATATAGCATTATGGTCAAATTGTCATAACCACAGACTACTAAGAGGATACTACGTATGTCATAACAAAAACCTAGGAGTAATATTATTTTGTGATAAACACTAAATCGGTGTATATAGGTATTGAAATTATAAATTAAAATATTCTATAACCTCATAAATATCCGTAAAAAATGTATGGAGTAGATGTAGTGAGTTCACGACCTGATAGAGAGATTCGTAAACAAATTATCACACCGGGAGATTACAATCTGGTGCCATATGAAGATTCCCGTTGCCGGATCACGATATCTGATGTTGTTTGCACAAACGACGTTGGAAACTGTGATATAGACAGGGGCAGTAGAATATTCAGCTGTGATTTCGATGGAAACGTCCTAATAGGCGACTGTAGTCATTTTTTAGATAAAGATTTCGAATTAATTCTCCAGCGGATGTGCTGTGGTGAGCTGTGCACAGGTAATATAATTTATAGGGACAACGAGAATGTACTTGTAAAGGAGATATCATGCAGAATACTATTGAGAGAAGTGACTGAAGAACAGGTGATTAGCGACTGGAGTTGGGAGAAACTTTATGAATCTTGTTTGCATCATAAGGTATCTATAATTTTTATTCATTAAATAAACTTATAATCAGTTAAATGATTTTTTTGTCAACCAATCCTTCACATTATTACTGCAGTTGTCAAGTAGGTAATAATATTACAAGTGTCTTGAGATAATTTAAATCTTCTAACAAGATAGTTGTCCCCTTGTTAGAACTTACCAAGGAGTTCTTGTGGCATCTCAGAATTTATGCTCTGTGGTATTATTATCCACCCACTTATGCATAATAACCAAACAATAATTGGAGTTTTTCGGTGGATCTTGGAATACCGTGTAGTGGTCATTATATTTTATTCATAATCTTGTGTTATTTGGCTCTATATTGTAGTGCTTTACATAAAATAGTTTGGTTAATACCACAGAGCATAGATTCTGACTTGCCACAAAAACTCCCTGGAAAGTTGTAACAAGATGGCCATCACCTTGTTAGTGCATTGTAATTATATTAAGAAACTTGTAATGTAATGACAATGGCAGTAATAGTCTACTAGAAGACTGGTTACCAAAAATAAAATAGAAGAAGAACCAAACTATAAATGTTTGATAGTGTTACCAAATTAAATTAGTAAATATATGTGAATTCCAAAAAAAATATTGATACATGCCATAGTGATGATGGTAATATTATATTGAACCAAAATCCATTTGATCATTTTGTTTTAGGAGTGTGGAGTAGAACTGGTAAAAGAAAAGAGAATCACTGATGCATTTAGAAGGTTCAGTAAAGCATTGAAGATGATTACAGCAATCGAGCCAATTGATGCTGAAGTGATTGAAGAGAAAATGATTGAAGAAATGTTAGATGTAAAGGTATTGTTATAAGGCAATATTACAATTATTGTAAATAGTACAAACACATACAGGATAACTTATAAATAGAAGCCGATTTTCATAACTATGTAGAAGTTTGGATTAACTATTTCTATATAGTAATTACATACTTACATATAGTACTTACATTGATTTGAGTATTATTTAGGATTTAATAAAAGCATTGTTACTGGTTCTGAGGGATCTGTGATAATCCATGCCAAATCAAATAACTTTTGCTACATATTCCAGTTTAAATTCTGTCTGATTATTTAAATATTGTCTGACAGCAACTGCTGTACCTTTCATAGGTACTCTAGCATTGAGAGAGGAAGGGCGAACGAACTGTGTCAGACATATAAGATAAATTACCTTAAGATTTTATTTGACTCCTCTCTGTGCATCCACTAAAAACAGTATTGTAACATATAATGTATTTGAAATATATATATATATATGTTAAAAAGATGTACCCAATCGAGTTTCTTGCCGGTTCTTCTCGGTGACTGGGTTGTTTTCCGAACCGGTGGTAGTTTTGACGTTCATAAGCGCCTTATTAGGGCCTAAACTGAATAAAGTATTTTTGATTTGATTTGATTTTTCCAAGAATTAAAAATACATGGTTCTCACAATTTGTAATACATTTTGTATATCTGTACACATCATTGATTGTGTGTTGTAATTTGTTAATTTTTACAATTCTCAATAAATATTCTAGAAATCTAGGGGTTTTTATTTACCAGAATGAATAGATAATCACCATCAATTAGTTGTTAGTAAAATTAACAACAATTCTATCTATCTCTATCTATCTAACATATTCTATCAATAAATGTCATGTAGATAAAATTTATAATGTTTATTTCAGGTAAAATTGTACAACAATCTAGCTCATTGTCAATTGCAGTATGATGAATATTTAGCAGCACTGTCACTATGCAACAAAGCCTTGGAACTGGACCCTAATAATGTCAAAGCTCTATATAGGAGATCTGTAGCTCACGATGGGCTACATATGATTGAAGAAGCGTGGAAAGACATCCAGCAGACACTAAAACTAGAACCAGATAACAAGATGGCCCAGCAGAGAGCAAACCAGTTAAAACCTAAAGTTGATAAGTTGAAAAATGAGTACAGTAAAGTTGTAAAAAAAATGTTTGCTTAATTTAATGAGCTGGAAGTTGAAGGTCATTTGATTTCAAACATTTATTACAGCTTGCATACAAGTAGTCCCGTGAAGCTGTTAAGACCTTGCTAGGTTAATAGTGTAGTCAGTTCGAGAAAAAAAAGCTTGCATACATCTATAACTTGCCTCAAAGAGGTCCTTAATAACATTTGAGGTCAACCATTGATTGGTAGCTATCCTTGATGACTGAATACGAATTTTTGGTGTCTTAGTTGGCCACTGTTGCCAACTACACATTTAAGAGCTGAATGTGGTGTGGCGTTGCACCCTTTATTAATATCATACTCAACGTTGCTGGCGATAAGGCACCCATAAGACCTGTAGCCGAGTGCCTTAAAAAATAAAAAAATCTATGCGCTGCCCAGACATATGTCACTATCACCCGGGATGCGTAGGAACGTAGAGTAAGAGGATATATATTAAGAATATTATATTTGTACAACAGTGTGCTATAATGATATTAGCATAAAGGACAGTCAACAGAACACCTTCTGTATTTTATTTCGCTCCACAACCAACACGGACCCTTGAGATTACCAAAACGCCAAAGTAGAAATGTTAAATGGAATTATATGTGTTTATGGTGTTACAATACAGAAAATTTGGACAGGTTTAGGAAGGTCTACCTTATGGAATCCGACGAATCCGCGGAACTATCCGAGTCGGCCTCGAGAGCCGCGAACGCGTTTGAGATTGCCACTCGGGACACTACTTGCGAGTCCTCGGAAGACTCGGAGACGAGTTTTTCGAAAATTGAATTTATGGGTGCTTTGTCCCACCCGTTTGCCAGAAGGGCATCACGAAACGTTTCTAACGTTTTTAATGTTTTTCAATCCATCCCGGTGGATCGAGGGAGTCGAGCGGGGTCGCGAAACAACCTCCCTGCCTTCCTGCCCGCTCGCCGGAGGCCCCGCGGCCTACGGCAAGGCAGACGGGCCTGGGTAGCTTGGCCTTGGCGGTGATCGCCTAGTCAAGTCCAGGTGTCTCCCTCCCACCCTCCTGATCCTCCCATTCCATCCCTGAGTGTCTGTTTGGGCGTAGCCCGGTTTACCGGTCTACGTTCTCGGCCTCAGGCTTGTTAGGGACTCCCCCTAGGCGAGTTAGGCGCGACTGTGAGGCATTGCACTTCGCCCACAGCTCTTTTGGTCCGGACTCGGGATAGTCCCGTAAACAGACACTCAGGGATGGAATGGGAGGATCAGGAGGGTGGGAGGGAGACACCTGGACTTGACTAGGCGATCACCGCCAAGGCCAAGCTACCCAGGCCCGTCTGCCTTGCCGTAGGCCGCGGGGCCTCCGGCGAGCGGGCAGGACGCTCCGCACGCTTCGTTGAGCACCGGGAGGTATCCACGTGCGGCCAAAAGATTGGACTTCTTACGACGCCCGGGTCGCCCCGAAAAGGGCGGTGCGCTACGCTCTAAAAAGAGCGCCTCACGATTAACAGCACTGCCCTGTCACTAACAGGACTTGATCGGGCTCGCGAAAACACTTTCGTGACGGAAAACAATATCGCGAAGCGACGCGTGAAAGATGGTAGAACCACACGAACACTCGCGAAACTTGGATCGGACCACGAAAAACCGTTAGAAAACCGTTACAAAAACGGTGGTGCGAAGCGCGTACGTCTCGGACGGGAGCCCAATCGAACTATCACGATATAATATCTTATCTCTTGTCTACTTATACTAAATTTTAGAGATATTTCACTAGCGCGATTCAGGTTATTTATATTTTCTTTCAATTAGAAACATTTTTTCTCCATGACAATTATCGAAAAAGTTATTTTACTCCGTGAGTAATTATTACAAATAATAATCAATAATGTAACGCTATCGTTTGATGAATAGATGTAATATTTATAAAAAAGTAATTTACCAATGGGATTTGTAGCCTTATTTTTGAATTATAAGTGATAAAATTACATTTCAATGATAGCGGATTATTTTTATCATCTACATGTTAACAATCCTTTTACGTTTTTTATTTTGTATGAATGTGATTGATCGAGCCCAAAACAATTGATTATGTGATTGTAACGCCTAGCTATTTAGTACAAAAATATATATGACCGTGTTTTTTGCTATTTTATTTGTACCTAGTTATTGTATACATCCTCATGATATAAATGTATGCACGTTGAGTGCAACTGCCAACTATATTCCGCTCTTGCTATTACTAGCTTTAGATTTAACTTTTTCAGGTACATCTCGCGCCAATAAAATCAAACGTTTTTTTATTACAGAGAGACGTGGTAGCGGCTAATTATTTCCAGGTGGAAGTGCAAAGTAACATCCACTCTTATATTTAATAATGGATTTCCGCAAATTAACGCCTGCATTAATCAAGATTTATAACTCTATCGATTTTGTAATTCTTTGTTTTCTATACTATTTACTGAGTTATATCACTCAAAATTTAATAATTTAGACAAAATATTGCAATAAAATATAATAGTGGTAATTTTTTTGGCCTTTCCTCCTAATTAGTTTCATATAAAACCTATTATAACAAGATATACACTAAAATATAGCTAAACACTTTAGGTCAAGGTTTAGTTATAATAAAAAAAAGGGAATGTGTGCTTGTGACCCCACAATAGAAGTGAAAACGAATAAATATGTTACGTACTTCCCGTAACAGTCCCGGTTTTTACTTTTTTTTTCTCTTATTAATTTTTGCCTCCAGTATGTGAGCCACTGTGAAAACACCGGAGTATAATATATTTTCGGTTTTTGTAAAAGATAATGTGGTTGGCGCAATTTGCCTAACATTCATTGGCCCTCAGAAATGAGCCCTGCCACGACGCGTTGCTGACTTGAATATTATCCATAGAAATTTGACTCAATTATATTTTTGCTGAAAAGTTATCACTTAATGAGACCTATCCATTAATACAATCAATCCATTATAACAAAATATAATTTCTTCACAGTTTGCAGGTGACAATAATGTTATAAAATGTGTTTCCTATGTCATTTAAAAGGGAAAATTTAAAGAACGGCCAATTAGACATAATTTTTGTTTATAGGGTGGATCAATGTGAACGATTGTGACGTTTGGAAACGACGGCCCTCTCTATGCATCCACTAATAACGAATGTAAATATTTATGTTCCTGTAAAAATATATGACATGAAAAGATAAACCAGATCGAGTTTCTTGCCGGTTCTTCTCGATGACTTGGTTGTTTTTCGAATCGGCGGTTGCTTTGACGTTCATAGGCGTTTTCACAGGGCTTAAGCTGAATAAATGATATTTTGATTTAATATTTTACGTTATTTTTCAAGATCTTCAAATTTTGTACATGTCAATTATGAACTTCATAAAAAAAACTACAAACCTCATGAACGTGTGTGAATTTGAACATCGTTCTCGGTGTATTAAAACGAAAATCGTAAAATTTTAATATGTTATATGAACGATTAGAATAGGACTTCTAGTCATCTGAATGTATTACGCCCATTTATTTATGTCTACTTTCTTTCCTACTTACGCCGCGTCGTCATTAAAACTACAATAACTTTTGATAGAGTGGACCGATTTTAATGAAACAAATACTAAATTACTACCGAGGATATACTTTATGATTGTGAACCTAGTACTTTAACAGTGATGCGTGTTCATACAAACAGACAGACAGAGACACAGACATTTCTAAAAATGATTAAAATGTATTCTATTACTAGACACTTGTAACAATTTTTTTCACAAAAATCTAAAAAATACAGTCACGTTAGATTTATATTGTTATTATATGTATACATAGATATAGATTTAATTTATACCCATACTTCGCTTCGAGTTCAGAGTATTATAATTGTTCTATGATTGATGAAGATTCAATTATTTCTAACCGAAGTGGTGGGAGTTGTAACATTCGAACCAGACACTCTAAGATCTAAAAGTAAATTGAATGAGTTTGAGAAATAATTTCTGCGACTCACATAGTTATTAATTAATAAAGTGTGACAGGATAAAAAAATAAAAATAAAAAAATACAAAGACTACAGGTTTAAGGATGCATCTACCATCTTTCTACGAGAAGAAATTGCATATTTTTATTGCAGCAAATAGTTATTGCGAAACTTGTTCATAATGAATTTAGTTAATTTGATTGGACTTTACTATGTATGTGTAAATATAAGCTAAAAAACCTATCTGTTGGATTATTCTAACGTTTAAGGTGTTTAATAAAGAGCAATAGACAAATAGGTAATAGCAAGATTTGCAAGACTCTTGCTGCAAGACCAAGACCAAGCCAATTCTTCTCTTGGTATTGCATTTGGGCTACACTAAAAATATCAATAAAATAAAGATACATCAACCTTTTTGATTCTTTTTGATCAATAAAAATACTCTTTGCAAAAGAAAAGGTCGTTAAAATTATTTGTAACATTTGACACAATATTATTTGTTTATTTATTTACATAACAAGATACATAAAATGTCGGTGTTCGACGGAGAAATAGAGTTCAAGTCTGTATATATGGTGGATTATGCTAAGAAGAATAAGCCGTAAGTATTGAAGATTTAAAGATAATTATAAACTTGGTTTAGCATAACTTTGGCACTGGATTTCTGACTATATTATGCTTACTATTATCAAAAAGAGATAAATAAAAAATTGTCTATAATAATAATACCCAATTCACATAAAATAAAACCATTTTCACGAGAACAACATTGGAGATACCAGTTAATCTATATCTTAATATTACAAGCTGAAGAGTTTGTTTGCTTGAACGCGTTAATCTCCAAGAACTACTGGTCCGATTTGAACATTTCTTTCACTGAAAACAGCACATTTATCGTGGAAAATATTATATATACATTAAGACCAATAGGAGCGAAGCACAAATTAAGAATATTTCAAAATCATCTTTCTTTTCCGTTTGAGAACTTCTGCTACGTGTAAGCGTTAGCTCAAAGTAACTATTCCACGTGGAAGAACTCGCACGCAAAAGGTACTTTACCATATACAGTCAATACCTTGAATATCAGATCTTTTAGCGTATACTCTTTTCTAGCGTTTACAAAGCTATCGAACGTGTTAAATATGATTTAATAAAACTTCAATATTGTATTATCTAATCAAATATGAATAGTTTATCAGTGGTAGCATACTCAGATACTGCGTAGATCGACGTGGGTTCAAATTTCTACAATGAGCTAGGGTTTTCAGTAAAGAAACGTCTTTTTTTAAGCCAACCTTTTTATTTATCATCTCGCATATATAAGTGTTCTGTCAGCTGCATTTATGAGCCAGTCCACCACTAGGCTTAACGTGCTTACCATCTTAGACCATAACGTGAGACCAAATGTGATTGTGATCAATCGCTTAAAAATCTTCGAGGTCAGAGAAATATTGATCAATCCTAACACCACACAGAATTGTTTAACTCTAGGAGAAAACCACCGTCCATAGACACTTGCAACACCAGGGGAGTAGCAAGTGCGTTGCCAACCTGTCTTGGAGGGGGAGGAAGGGACAGCGAAGGGGAAAGTGGAAGGGGAGCGGAGGTGGGTCTCCGGTGCTCTCATTAACCGAACGAAACGCAACAATGCAAGCACTGTTACTTCACGTTGGTTTTCTGTGAGAGGGTGGTACTACCCCGGACGAGCCGACCCATTCATTTTAGTTTTTGGCTTCAGCGTGGCTCTACCACCTGCAAATTGAGTACTCGACAGACAATTTTTTTTAATGCACGAAACAGTGACCCTACCATTCGTGCAATCTAAAAACTATGGTGACCATCGTAAAATCGACAATCCATCGGTAGTCGTCGCTGTGGTACGTAGACAGCAAGGCGTTCGACCACTGGATATACTTTGGATAATTCCGAAATGCGACAACCCAAAGAGAGTCTCTGTCGATTTTCTCATCCTGTTAAAAGCTTAGAGATGAAGATGTCAAGAGCAACTGAACTACCTATAGGTAGTGTCCACCGACAGACTTCCCACACTATGGGCGATGTGTTATGGGTCGTTATATTACATCGGCCTGTAAGAAACTGTAGGGTCGTAGGCCTCTTCCCGAAAGAAGGTATGGGCATAATCACCACGCCGGCCCATGATGTATTGATGATTTAAAACTCAGAGAAATCCATAGTTCTTTATCTTGTCACTTACAAAGGTACTATAAAACATTTCGCAAGTTCAGGTTTCCTCACTATATATTCCTTCAACGTCAACCGCTAGTGTATAAGTTAGTAAATGGAACGCGAATTCCATGGACATAAAAATTGACATCCCACCTAAGTTCCTAAGTTCTAGGAGTTTTATCACGGACATTTTCCTACAGTTAAAGGTAAGATAGTTAATTAAAATATCCGTGTACCCACATCGATCGATGTTGCTGTATCCGAACACACTAGGGGGTCCAAAGTTCAAATAGTAAATAACTAAACTAACGAAACCCGTAACTTTCGATTCCAATCGGTGGATGCCGCAGGGACAAACTCGTGTGGCCTCACGAGCTCATACCGCGACATATCACCGTTAAAACCTCAAGTTACCGACCACGATATAATATCTTATCTCTTGTCTACTTATACTAAATTTTTGAGATATTTCACTAGCGCGATTCAGGTTATTTATATTTTATTTCAATTAGAAACATTTTTTTCTCCATGACATTTATCGAAAAAGTTATTTTACTTTGTGATTAATTATTAAAAATAATAATGATTAAATTAGCGCTGTAGTTTGATGAAAACATATAATATTTATGAAGAAATAATTTACCGATAAGATTTGTAGCCTTAGTTTTGAATAATGGGTGATAAAATTACATTTCTATGACATCGGATAACTTTGTCCTTTACGTGTTTACAATTCTTTTTCATTTTTTTATTCCATATTCATATAAGTTGTTCGAGATCAAAGTAAATAACTATTTGACTGTAACGCCTAGTTTTTTATTACAAAATTACGTTTAACCGTGTTTGTTGCTATTTTATTTGTAGCGAGTTTTTTTAATAAAATTCGCTATGAAAAAATTAAAAAGTAAATTTTCAAAAAAAAGTATTAACCTACTTCAATATCAATCAAAAACCCATAAGACACTAAAAAGCGGAAAATAAATAGTTTATCAAATTAACCAAATTAAATAAAACATATGAATCGGTTAAAAAGTACATTAGGATAAACTTTGTAAAATTTAGAGAAATATAAACATTTTAATGGAATACTTATGCAATGTTTATCTCTGTCAAATGCAACCTTAAAAGATCCAAACATATTTTTAGTCTAAGGAAAGCTTTTATGGCTTAGCCCTTTCATCAGGTTGAGTCCTATATTGTCCTGAAAGCCATGTTGAAATTGGTTCAGTACATTTACAAGCAATGCATGATTTAATATGGTATATTGAATATTATAATTATATCATTATTTTTGTTTTTAATATCAATATGCTACAGTTATTTAAAGACAGATATTAATTTCTAATTTTAATACAATATCAAGTCTTCCACCGCGATTTCTTTACGGGCACAAAATTGAGTCGTTACATTTGAAAATTAGCTAAATCCAATTGAATAACCGCAAAATTTGAACTTCGTTCTCGGTGTATAACAACTGGAAATCTAAAAAATAAATAAACGTATTATTATATGAATGACTAAAATTAGATTTTGCTCATTTTGAAATAACACAATTCACAGACACAAAGTACACGCAGACTCACAAAAATCATTTGTGTGGAAGATAAATATTTCTCTCGTGTGGGATTTGAACCCATAACGCTGCACGCGGCATCAGCAAAGCGACAGCGCAAACCTTTGCGCTATCTGTGCAGACATAATAATCTTTCCATGTAATAAAGTTACTGGCTGATAAGATATTAAATATACCAATACTAAACGGATAGAATAATGACGTAATCCTTAAAAAAATTGTCATAGTTTATAGGTACGTACAATAAGAATGTATAGTAAGAATCTAACGTCTGTACTTTTTAGATTTTTGTGAAAAAAGTTGTTACGGGTGTTACAGGTTAATAAAAAAATACATCTCAATAATGTTTAGAAATGTCAGTCTGTCTGTCTGTCTGTTCGCTTGAACACACATCACTGCTAATGTACTGCGTTCATGATAAAACCTCTGCAAGAAAATTATAAAACATATCTTCGAATAACATTTAGTCTTGGTTTCATTAAAATCAGTGCACTCTATCAAAAGTTATTGTAATTTTAATGACGACGCGACTTAAGTACGAGAGAAAAGTAGATAAGTAAAGGACTTAATACATTCACATGATTTCATTAGTTACTGTTTTTTTTACATTAGGTTCCACGCTGACTGAGTCGCGGGCACAGCTAGTATGTAATAATTTGGCATAGTCTAAAGTACAAAAGGTGGAGGAAAATGCTCATAAACCAACAACTCTCGGTTCGCATCTACAACATCGTGGGACGAACGCCTCTGACCTCACATATTAATACCACGTTATGTTACAACCGAAAGTTATTAGCCGATATAAGTTTTTTGGATAAGATATTTTTTTTTCTCGAACTGACTACGCTATTGACCTGACAAGGTCTTTACAGCTACACCGGACTACGATAAGATATTTATAACAAATTATGTTAAAATATCACTAGCGTGATTCAGGATTTCTTTATATTATCCGTGTATAGAAAGAGATATTTATATATCAATGATAATGATAATAATCTATACTAATATTATAAAGCTGACGAGTTTATTAGCTTGAACGCGCTAATCTCAGGAAATACTAGTCCGATTTGAAAAATTCATTCAGTGTTAGATAGCTCATTATTCGTAGAAGGCTCTAGGCTATATATAATCACGCTAAGACTAACAGGAGCGGAGCACCAATGAAGAATATTTCTAAATCGTTTTTTTTTCCTTTGAGAGCTTTCGCTGCATGTTAGCGTGAGCTCAAAGTGATTATTCCACGCGGACGAAGTCGCGGGTATTAGCTAGTAGTAATATAATTATAATGAAACAAAAACGTTCTTTGCGGTATGTCTATATGCTCTCTTGGGTTTCTAAACTACACAACCGATATTAATACGGCTTGCACTATCATTTGGAGAATATGTTCGGGAAGATTTATACCAATGCATAGAATTGCGCGATTCAATGACATTGTATTGACTAGTCACAACAGATATGTAGGTCCTGTATTGAATTCCTTTATGAAGTGCAACTTCTTATGGCACGGTACTTAAAAGTGTTCGTTACCCGTTAACCATAAGGTAAGTATGTATGTGGGAGTATGTATAATGGGTTAATTACACATAACGAGTACAGTGGCGATACAGTGCTCTTGGCCGAGTGCTCGGTACATATAAACATTTTGACGAGTGTTCGGCCGAGTGCAATGCCGAACAGAGTGGCGAGAGAGTCAATAGAAACACGATTTGTTTGCTAGGCCGAGTACCCAGCTCTCCGCCTCGACAGCGACTCGCTATCCCGCTTGGCACGTATGAACATGCACTCGATTGTTACTCGCCAACTCGTTCTCCAGTTTTGTGCGTAGTTCGTTTTGATTTTGTGTTTTACTAACTTAATAGTTAACTTTCGTTTTGAAAATGGCTGTACAGGTAAATGGATTTTAGATACAACTAAATAATTGATTCAGTGTTACAAACTAGACGTATGATTGTGGATCTTCTCTTCTTCCAATTACGTAAACAAGCAAAAGCGCGGTGCAGCATATATTACAATCGTAAATAAAATGAACATCAATAGCTTTGGAGTTGTTGGTTCGTCGGTCACAGCTTATAATCTAAACTGACTCGTCACTAACAAAATACATATGAATACCTACTAGTTCGCCCGAATCTCTCGGCCTAGTATCGTTTTATTATTTCGCCACTGTACTCTTTTTTTTGCGAACTGACTACGCTATTGACCAAGCAAGGTCTTAACAGCTTCACCGGACTACGCCACTGTACTCGCTACATGTTAATTACATTAATACAGCCATTAATTAGTCTGTCTGGTCTAGTAGTATACCAAAATGAGTAAATGTATAGTTAAGTATTAATACTACGGGACTTCTTATAGTATATAGTTTATGAGCATTCTCATATATACATGACTAGCAGGCCCAGTGGACGTTGTCCCGCCCTGATAATTAAAAAAAAAAACATGACAAATTATATATCTGAACCTTCCTCATGAATCACTTTATATACTGGTGAAAATCACATGGAAGTTCATTCAGTAGTTTTTGAGCATATCGTGAACAGACAGACGGATTTATAATACGGAGTGATTTAGTACATATAAGTCAATAAAGTTTCATTTCCTCCGCCTGTACGCACTGATGATACACTGTTCTTTTTTTTTTCAGAAAGAGCCCACGTAGAAAAGCAGTCGATGACAATTGTCTCATAGTCGGCCTCAGTCGGGACTCTCTGAAAGCTAAGGCCGCCCCGCGTGTCTGCCCCGATGTTTTATGCCCTATCGATCATGAGTTTTACAAGAAAGCCGTCGAAAGAGTAACTTTGCATTTTATTATATGACTATCTTTAAATCTAAAAATTACAGAAACTCTAGATTTAGATTTTTATTATACTACCAGGCCCGGCGGAATTAGTCCTGTGCTGATAATAAAAAAATGTTTGACAAATTATATATCAAAACTTTCCTCATGAATCACTTTATGCATTGGTGAAAACTGCAAGAAAATCCGTTCAGTAGTTTTTGAGTTTATCGCGAACAGACAGACAGACGCGGCGGAGGACTTTGTTTTATTATATGTAGTGATGTATAAATAGATTTTGGAGTTTTTTTTTTGCTTCAGTTTGCAGATGACTACCCTAAATTAACCAAGAAGTACATGTCAGCTGATCTGGATACCACACCGATAGACCATGAAATACAGGATCTGAAGAGAACGGAATACTTAACTAAATATTGTTCTAGAGGTATTTATAACACAAGCAATGATATCTTTAAAAGTATGTGTTTAAATCCAGTTGCGAAATGAATTGATATGAAAATGGGAATAATTTGTTAATTGAGATACGTGTCATTTTTTTTTGTCAACCAATCCAGCAGATTATTACTGCCACCATCATCATCATCACCAGCATCTCAGCCTATAGTCGTCCACTGCTGGACAAAGTCCCCACCACACGTTCTCCACAGCGTACGGCTCTATGCCGCCTGTAACCAACGGCTCTCCGCAACCTTTATAATGTCATCGGTCCATCTAGTGGGGGGCCGTCCCACGCTGTGCTTTCCGGTACGTGGTCGCCACTCTAGGACTTTCATTCAGTCAGGGATATTCTTCTCAGTCGCCTCTCCGGAAACTGAGTCCACAATATATAGGTACGCGTCCCCGGCTTCCCTAGCTACTACTGCCTCCTTCAGTTCCATCCGAGGTAGTAGTATCCTCCCTTGAACAATCCCTGTCCACCACAAACCATTCCTCTCAACAACCACCATAACCTTACCTCATTCACTACTCCATCTACTCTCCGGTAAGAGTGTCGGGCAACAGCGATCTCTTATCTACCTAATGCGCTCGCCAACCCGCTTGCCAAGCGTGGCGAGTATGGCAAATCCACCATATTAATGAACAGCATTGGCGAGTAGGTAAATAATATTACAAAGGACTTGCGATAATTTCAATGTTCTAACAAGATGGTGGTCCCCTTGACTTTCTTTCCAGGTAAACTGTCCACGGAGTTTTTGTGGCATCTCTGAATTCGTGTTCCGTGGTATTATTTTAGTCATCCACTCCGCTTATGCGCAATAACCAAACTACATTACGTAAAATGTCACCAATATTACAAAATATAGACACAAATAACACAAGATTATGAATAAAATATAAAAGCCACATGGCAGACTAAGAACCCGCCGAAAACTCTGGTGCACGCATTGTATTAGGGCCTATAGAATGACAGATGAAGACCAGAGAGAGGTGACGGGGTTTTGTGTCTATCTGGTTTATAATTACCCCGCGGGTGTTTATTAAGACTCGAGAGGCAAACTGGCGGACCATGTTTTTAAATTTCGATCCAATTTATCTACTGATCAGTAAATTGTAAGATCTATATTTGTTGAACTTGAACGACAGTTCAAGGGTTAATGACCATGATAATATCTTATTTTAGTGTTTCGCTTTTTAGTTTGTGCTAGTATATATCTTACCTATTGACTTTTCTCATTAGTGAATTATATAATAATAGGATGATTTCCACTTAATAAAGCCTCCTCTGGGTAATTGCATTTTTACTTGCCATTACTTGAAGTGAAGTCACTTAGTTGGACCAAAAAACCGAATATTAAAAAATATATTAAGTTTCTCATGTCCAAGAGTTCCCTCCAAAGTGCAGTTTACAAAAAATGTTTTAAGAGATCGCACAAAGTTTACAAATTTCCAAAATCGTCGAAAATCTTTTTTTTTTTCTCGTTATGTCACTATGTTCTACTATTAAAATGATTAGGATCCTGACATTTTCTAGTCTACATTTTAATATTAAAAGGTTGCTCAAGATTTTTAAAGTTTCCAAGTAGAATACCTTGACCTTTTCGAGAGGCATCTGAACATGAATATTAAGTACCTTTTATTTTTTTTCTTGAAGTTAACATTCGAGACAATTTTCCCTATTAAAATGTAATCGACAAATTTTTAGCAACCTCTTAATTTGTTTAATTTGGAATTGCGCTTTAGAGGGGTCTCTTAAACATGATATACTAACATATTTTTGATAAGCGACTAAGAAAATATTTGTTTTTTTTGGCCACCCTAACATATATGAACAATAGAAAAAGGACTTTTTTTCATTTCAGTTCAATAAAATAAACAAATACGTGATGCTTGTAAATAAAAATTTATTTCGAAATAATTTTATTCGATTCCAGTTTTAATATTAACAAAATTGCAAATTGGCAATTAGATCAGTTTTATAATATAATTTATTTATTTTTATTTATTAAAATCCGGTCAAAACTAATTTACCAATCATATGCTTCTCTTCCAAAATTCTGTGCGCTTCTCTTAAATTTGCCGCATTAATCGGCGATAAAGTTTTCGTCAGCGTCGTCTTTAACTTCCCACTGTCGAGCATCTTTGATACCTCTAGTAACATCTCGCGATGGCGGTACTTGTCCTCCGTATCATACTTTATCCTCGTCGACATCATCTCTGAGACTAAAGTTATGCTCTTATCTTTGAGCGGTCTTAAATCAACGAGTCCTGAACTGTCAACGATAAGACAGATTTTACCTTGAGGCTTAACTATCTTTATTAGCGTGTCCCAGTACGGGAATGGATCGTAGTTTACTAGAATGTAATCAACGCCCTTACCGTAACCGTTTGCTTCCAACTGTGGTGCTAGATCTAGTGTGTGATTGAGGACAATGTCAGCTCCATGTTGAAGACTGAACTCTTGCGTTTCAGGTCTTGACGCGGTACCAATAACTTTGAGTTTGAGATTTTTCCCTAATTGAGAAGCTACTGAGCCTACACCACCTGCGCTGTTTATAATAAGCAGAGATTTGCCTTCATCCTTCTCAGATATCCCAAGACGGTCATAGAGTGATTCGTATGCTGTTACAGAGGTCAGCGGCATCGCTGCGGCTTCTTCAAATGTCAGAGATTTTGGCTTCGGTCCAATAAAAATTTCGTTAAGTGCAACGTACTGTGAATTTGTACCGTTTTTTCTAAGATCAGCGGTGAAGAAAACTTCGTCTCCAACTTTAATATCTCTCACGGTGTCTCCTTTGGCTACAATAATTCCGGAACCGTCCCAACCCAAAATACGCGGTACGGCTTCGACATTTGGCTTCGGCGCACGTTGTTTTGTATCTATAGGATTAACCGCTGTTGCTTTCACTTCAACTAAGACTTCGTCCGCTTTAATATCAGGCACTGGTAGTATTAAATCCAGAAGACTGTTTGTATCCGATATTGGCAAGTATTTGTATAGTCCAACAGCTCTCATTGTTTTGGGTAAAGCCATTTTCGCTGTGACAATTTCTACCTGTGTTGTGGCGTGTAGAAAAACTATTATCAAACTGAATGCGATATTCATCGTTTATAAGTTTATAATGCAAACAATAAATATAGCAGGTGCGACGAACATAACCGAATGTTGCCGAGAACACTAACGTAATACATGACTGCGCTGTTTTTGCCTTATCATGGATAATATTTTTTGTAATAATTTCACTAACGTAATGCTTACGTTTTGCCTGCCAATTTTTGCATTTAATATATTACCTAATCTTTGAAACTAATAAAAGGTATCTCTGTTATATATACTCAATGATATTGTAACTATAGGTACATCATAAGCGCTTCGACAGCGCCTTATTAAAACTTGGCTAGCTAGCTTCTTTTTTACAGCTGTCCCGTCAATCCATCCGTATCTAAGCAACATATAACTATTTCTTTTTCAACACCGATATTGAAGATATGCCATCTTACTTGCACATTTTATCTAAAACAATTTACATATGTGTGTGTTTTTGTGCCATTTGTTTTGTCAAAATATCATGTACAAAAATATCATCTACAGCATTTTAGTTATAATATCATTGTATATACTTATTTTGTGTTACATACTAATCAATTTCGACATATTTTACTGTGATATATTTATTACACTCTAACACTGATTAATTTAAAACAACAATATTACTCAATACATAAGCCAAAGGAAACTCAGACGTATGGTAACAAGTTCAAGGATACCTATATGGTCGAACTAGTCTGTGGGTCGAACTTCGACTTGGGCTGGTTGTCTTGATTGCAACATCGGGACTTATGAATCTGACTGAGCTAAGCTAAAATATATATGAGTTAGTGAGACACATATGTGCCTCACGAACTCGATACGTATTTTGTATCTGTTAACTCGGCTAAACTAAACTAACCTAGTTTGAAAAAATATGTGAAAAAAATAAAACCCTTTCACAATATGTGTACCTACCTACCTGTGTGCACGCATTTGGGGATGATATGTGTTAAAACACAATGCAATACAATAAATGTAACAAATACATATAAGAAATATTATACGAAGTTCTGCTTTTGACACATTATTTATGTGTTGCCAACTATTCTAGAGTGTGGCCACAAATTTATTTCAAATTAGCCAGCAATCTTTTTTTTCGGTATGGCCTAAATATATGGCAGAGCAGAGGCAGGACCTATCTTGGCAATTTCGCCAGTGTTGTGTGACAATTACACGTTTTAAACTTAAAGCCAAATATACAGTGTAACAACGTGGAACAATCTAAAATAGCAACATGTCAACATAAAAAATAGCAATCTTTAAGAGTGGAAATTGTGTCCTACTTACAAACCATTGAAACAGGTATCTGTAAAATAAAAAACAATTGAAAGCTTCTGTTATATTTATTTGGGGAAATTGTCCAGTTGAATAATAAATATTATTAATAGTCGTCATTCCAGGCCGGTAAATATTACTTATCACTATTCCAGGACATTGAAAATTATTAAAAAAAATAAAATAATGAGTAATCTAGATTGCTTGTTATTAAATCTTTACCCAATTTAATTATTAAAATCAAATATTACTATATACTTCTTTTATATTTTAACATAACCAACATGAATGTACAAACTGGTAATGTATTCTTTATATGTATACAACCATATAATTCTTGCCGATCATAAGGTCACGTAAGACATTCGTATCTCTATGTCACGACATTTTATCTTTTATTCGCGATAACACAGCACCCGCGTTGTAATACAACTTATTATCAGTAGGTACCTATTATTTATTATTATCTCAAAAATTTGAATGATACTTGTAACGTGTAAATAATGATTGGGCAATTTTTTCGGTTATTAGTAGAATGAATATGCTAATTTCTTTAAGTTTACTTGTTCTAGAAGTAAAATAATTTAAATCAAATTAATTGTTATATGTTACATACATATATTTTGGCAAATGAAAACATAGCTGTAAAAGCGTTCGGCGTGATATTTGATCTACACTTTTCACAAGGCGCCATAAAAGTGGTTCGACCCCTCGGCTGATTTTTTAAGATCAAGATCTCAAAATGGCAGATCTTGTTATTTTTTTTTTTCATTTTACGACGTCGTAAATTGTAAATTTCATGTTTTAGTAAAAAGAAGTTCGTACAAATGAAAAAAAAACGAGTATGCTTTAGACCACACGACTAAAGTAAAACTTCTTTAGCTCCATCTTTATGTATATATTCTATCTACACTAACTTATACCTCTCTCTCAACTTCCGTTCGCCTGGATCGACCACACTTTCCGTAACGCTCTCGTCACGCATTCACCAGCTCACTCATCAAGTCAAGCGTGTTTAAAGAGCTTTACTTCAAAAATAATTTACAAATGCATTTTATGAGTCCGGTGAAGCTGTGAAGACCCTGCCAGGTCAATAGCGTAGTCAGTTCGAGAAAAAAAAAAAATTACATTTTACGAAAAATAATTTGTTATAAACAGGGTGTTGATTTAAGGTTATGCTGCCAACAGTCTGTTGACCTGTGCCTCATGATGTCTACATTCGTTTGTATGGAGCTTAAATATGTATGGTTTTGGACAGTCCAGGAGTTAAAAAAATCTTTATTTTTAGAGTTGCCATTTATGTCAGTAAATCTGGCAAGACGAGCCCGGGCACTTCAGACATTACGGCTTCCAGATGATATTTACATCCCGGATACCAGTCAGAAAGGCTCCTATCGTTGGCCGAAACCAGAAAAATACGCCGAGAAGCCGTCAGCTATGTGCATGAGACCGAAGTTCGACGATTCTTTGCAAAGTAATTTTTTTTAATTACTAGCTTAAGCGATCCCTATTGGTTTAATCAAAACTAAATTGTTTGATTTGTTAAGCCTTCTTCTGTGTGGAAACTACTTTCCGATGGTGACGTCTGGAAATGGCGGATCTCTGTGCATCCACCAAAAATGAATGTAACTATTTATGTTTGTAAACATATGTATCATTGAAAAATGAAACCAGATCGAGTTACTTGCCGGTTCTTCTCGATGACTTGGTTGTTTTTCGTAACCGGTGGTAGCTTTGACATTCATAAGCGCCTTCTCAGGGCCTAAATTGAATAAATTATTCTTGATTTGATTTGATCAGTTTACCATATCTCTGTCAATATTACAAGTCATTTTAGTGATCTATCATCGTATCGGTATGTAAGAGACCCGTTGCAAGGCCATAGACTTCTTCCATAAGGAAGGTATAATCATAATCAACACGCCAGGGACACGACCTATTGGCGAATTCAAACTCCGTGAAATCCACAATCCCATACTTTTCCACGTACGATAGTATTACAAGAACATTTCGCAATTTCAGGTTTCCTCACAATGTTCTTTTTCACCATTAACCGATAGTGTAAGGGGTTATCCATTCATTAATTGAGGAGTTTTTTTTTTTGGATTTATTGACTCCCTTTACCAATTTGTTGAGATGTCATGAGTTTTACATCGACCCTCGCTCACGCGGGATCTTTCAAAATTTGTATGTTGAGTTTAAGTCGCGTTCTCATTAGTATTATGACAACTTTTGATAGAGTGAACCGATTTTAATGAAACCAAGACTAAAAGTTACTCCAGGATATGCTTTATGATTTTATCGTGAACTCAGTACTTTAGTAGTTGTGCGTGTTCATACAAATAGACATGTCTAAAAATAATTGAAATGTTATTATTTATTTCTAGACATTTGCAACAATTTTTTTCACTAAAATCTAAAAGTTACAAACACGTTAGATTTACATTGTTATTATGTGTATAAATTATAATTTTTATTACAGTTCGAAATATCACTACTAATTAACTTTACATCCGTTCATGTACTTTAAGATATAGAAGAATATTGTTAGATTTCGGCATATTTTAGTCTAAAACACATTTTATTTTAAATTACTCTGATTTTCTCACTTTTTTACACAATTTTTTGCTTAAAAAAAAACGTGACTTCTCTCTGCCACGTGAGATTTGGTTTGACGCCCTTCCCATAAACCTCTCACGTAATTATTACACGCCCCTTTAACATTTGAAATGAGTAAATGTAGGTGAATTCTAAACTATTCATTAGTACATGTCGGGGTGTGAACCTGCGGATGTTGACTTTTTTTTTTATATACAAGGCACACATTACAGATAAGAAGTAACTATGTTTACAATTACAATTTATAGTTTATTTTTTGACAGCTATATTATCCAAAACTATATACATGCACATCTATGCTTAACAAATATAATCATACAATTTTATAAAAGGGAAGGTGTATAAAACTATTATAAGCCCAGTAATGTTGTACGCATTTGTGTGCTGGGCGACGAGAGAGACGGATGAGAGAAAACTACATGTGGCAGAGATGCGAATGTTAAGGTGGATGTGTGGTGTAACTAGAATGGATAAGATTAGGAATGAATATATCAGAGGAAGTTTGAAAATATCACCAGTAACAGAAATGTTAAGGAGTAATAAGTAAGGTTAGCATGGTATGGGCATGTTATGAGGAGAGACGAAGACCATGTAACTAGAAAAGCTTTGAGTATGACGGTCGATGGATGTAAGAGTAGAGGAAGACCGAAAAAAGGAGGAATGGATTGTGTGAAAAATGATATGTGTGTAAAAGGTGTGATGAGTGAGATGACATCTGATAGACGAGAGTGGTAAAGGAAAACATGTTGTGCCGACCCTACTTAGGTGGGATAAGAAGATGATGAATCATACAATCTTATAAAAGTATGCTAACTTAAAAATATATATGATATTAAGGAGAAAACCTGTGTTTATGGACTATGTGACGAAATTTACTCAGACTAAGATGAAATATGTCTATGTCGGTATCGGCACAGCAAGAGACATGTTAGCAATCGGATTATTAAAGGAAACGTTATTTATATAGAAAGGAATATGAAACAGTCTAGTACAACGACCGCGAAAGTTGGTATTAAAATAAAGCAAGTATAGTAATTGTGGACAGTCTATAATATAATTAACTATTTTATATAGGAAAGTTAATTCACTTGCTTGGCTTTTGCTAGAGAATGATGAGATTTATTTATTTATTAAGGACAACAAACAATTGTACTTTGAAATAAGTGTAATCAATATTACATAAAAAGAAACAACATAATTCTTAGTGAACAATCCGCTCCGCCGCTCACGGAGTAAGTATACGAATAATTTTAGGGCACTTAACTAAGGGCAATTGACATTTTTGTTTTATTTACAGAGGAACTTCGCCGTATTCTTCGTGTTAAAACAGGGGATACATCCTACAGCGCGACTCACGGTCTGCTCGGAGAGGTGGTTCTCCAGAAGAATCCGTTTGGACCACCTCGACCAGAACCACAATACGGACGATGGCTGAACCCCTACACGTACACATATAGAATTTAGATTTTGAAATCTTTCTAATAAATACATTTAATTTACATCTGTTTTTTTAAATATGATTAGAACATAATGGTTGCTAAAATCCAATAAATACTAATTTACCAACCATATGTTTTTCTCTTCCAAAAGTCTGTGCTCCTCTTTCATATTTGCCGCATTAATTGGCGACAACGCTGCCGTGAACGTCATTTTTAATATTCCGCTATCAAGCATTTTCGACACTTGTAATAGTACTAGTGGGCGCCCAGTGGTCGATATTCGACCGTAGTTCATTGATTATTTAAAGTTTGAATTTTATTAGGGTTCTTTTGTCAAATGTTATAATATCATTGTAGAATGTAGAATGAAAAAGGGTAATTGGAACGTAAGAGTAAAATAATACATACAGTCGAGCATAGCAACCTCCTTCACAACCTTTTTTGAAGTCCTTTATTGACAGATGTCGAAATATCTTTTTTATTTACATGTGTGTATATGTTGTGTAAAATTGAAGCAGTAGTGTGAGTAATACATATTTTAATTAATTTAATGTAATTCTAATGCATTTTATATAAAAAAAAAAGCTTTCTGCACTTCTCCTCCATATAAACTTTAACTATGCCAAATTTCAAATTCATCCGTTCGCGCATTTCTCTCAAAAAGGGATACAAAGTTTAGGCTTCACGTATTAATATATATGATTTCACGATAACAGTACTTATCCTCCGTGTCGTATTTTATCCTAGTGAACATCATTTCTAAAACTAAAGTTATGCTTTTGTTTTAAACCGGTCTTAAATCAACAAGACCTGAGCAGTCAGCGACAGATTTTAACTTGAGGTTTGATTATCTTAATAAGTGTATTTCAATGTGGGAACGGATCGTAGTTTACTAAAATATAATCAACGCCTTCGTGGTAACCACTCGCTTCTAACTGTGACACTAAGTCCATCTTATGATTAAGAACGACATCAGCTCCATTTCGACGACTGAACTCTTGCGTTTCAGCCCTTAATGCAGTTTGGATTATATTGAGTTTGAGGTTTTTAGTTAACTGCGAAGCCACTGATCCTATACCGCCTCAGCTGTTTATAATAAGCAGAGTTTTCCTTTTTTCCTTCTCGGATAATCCCAAGCGATCATAGAGTACTTGGTACGCTGTTATCGAAGAAAATGATATTGCTATGGCTTCTTCGAATGTCAAAGATTTTGGCTTTAGTCCAATGGAAATTTCATTAAGCGCAACATACTGTGCGCTTGACCCGTTACTTCTAAGATCGCCAGTGAATATAACTTCTTCTCCAATTTGTACATTTCTTACAACTTTTGCTTTCTTCCCTTTTGCTACAACAATTCCGGAACCATCTCAACAATACATGCGATTCGTTTTCAACATTTTCAACATTCGGCTTTGGTGCACGTTGCTTTTTGTCTATAGGGTTGACTGTGGTTGCTATCACTTCAACTAAATCCTCATTCACTTTAATGTCAGGCACTAGTATTACTAAATCCAGGAGACTGTCCGCATCCGGTATTGGCAAGTATTTATATAGTCCAATAGCTTTCATTGTTTTCGGTGAATCCATTTTCGTTGTCAGAACATATGTCTGCCTTGTGGCGTGTATGAGAAGTATTATCAAACTGAATGTGATATTGACTGCTTATAATTTTATACAGTAGGTGATAAAAAAAACAGGTGTGACGAACACAACAGAATACCATCGAATCAAGATGCGCGACATGTTTTGCAATAATATCAGTAATGTTTGACTTACGGTCTGCCCCAATAATTTTACGTTTCATTGAGTATTTATAAAAAGGTTTCTGTAAAGATATACATTGTAATACATTTCCAAGTAACTGAATAAAAATAATACAAACTGTGTGATATATTTCTTTGGAACAGTTACTGAGATTTCTAATTAACTCTACAATGTTTACAGTTAACGTTTAATTTCAATCAGCAGTAGTACTTTCCCATGATTAAATTTTTCTCATCGCTGTTTAAAATCCTTACTAATATTATAGATACAAAAGTGCAAACGAAACCGAGAAAAAAGCTAGTATACTTCGTATTATTCCATGAATTTAATTAATTTTCTAGCATTTAAAATTAGGAGTAAATGATATTTATTTAAATGATTGCATTACCTATCCAATACAATTATGATAGTAAAATATATTTAGATGCATCATTTTTACGTGATCAACTAGAATGTACAAACTGATAAATTATTCTTTGCATATAGCCGTGCACATTTTGTTGACCGTGAAACATTCAAGGCATTCTCATCTTTATGCCAGACATTTTATCTATTGCTCGCGATTGCGTAATACCGAACATTACTTGTCATTGATAGTATTTACAAGTTCGACTCCGTTTGTGTTGCTTATTATCACAATAATAGGTTTTACGTACAGAAGAAAAGATATTTGAAAAAAGATGAGAGTAAAATTTACAAACAAAAATTACTCTAATGTAATGCTTAAAAAAGTCGTAGTATTTCAAAATATTTATAATTTTATAGATTCAATTTCAATTATAAACACAATGATTAATAAAATTATAGCAGAGCAAGAGCCAGTGAGTGCCAGACCTTCGTATTTTTATAAAAGCTGAAAGTTCTTCTATGTGTGTCCCTAGTACAGCTAAGAATGATCCCCACCCATGAAGCTGAGGCAGTGGTGGCTTTGGCAGGTAACAAAGGTGTATAAAATTCCATCTCAAATTTATGATACGATAAAACTTTTTTTTAATATTTGATTCATAATAATATAAAAACTCGCGTTGCTCATTGCCATACAGTTAGTATGGTTACAACCCTCTGCCTGTGACCCCTAAACTATTATTACAAAGTTTTAATGAATTAATAGTTTATTTCGAATATTTATAATGTTCTAACCTGAAATGTGAAATTATACATCGTACAGTACCGGAAAAGTGTCTCGAATTATGCAATATTAGTCAGGAAGCTCCTGTGTTTATCCAGTGCATGAGAATCAGGTAATCAGGGTGATTTAGTGGTCGAGATGTTCTTCACATAGTGCGCGAGAGTTTCGTTATGTGTATCAGGGAGATCCCACAATGAAAAGTAATAAATAGTGTTATGTGTGATAAAAAAAAAACAGAAATTTTGCCAGTTCGGTTATGAAATCTGAGATAGGGTTCTTCTTGAAAGAATTCCGCGAATTAATGATCAACTTAATGAATTAATGAACAACATTATTATAGTGATTATGTTGCGAATTGTATTTAGACATTTAGGTTTTAAATTACGGCGTATTATGGTGACTTGGAGGTGAAGTAGGTATCGTTGTGTTAAGCATTATAGTCAGTAATTTGTTAGTGCCTTTTGTTTGTGAAAATTACGAGGCTGTAAGTAATTTATAATATACTAGATTATAATCGAGCCGCCTCCTTCTGCGAGATGACTTCCTCGCAGAAGGAGGCCACAGCAGTCCATCCCTCCTCGCTGCCGAGCATGGCCGAAACCACGCCCGGCAGCGAGAAATCGTTCCCTACCGCCGCAGCCAGGGTGCGGCGTTGATCGTCCCACGCCGCACACTCAGAGAGAGTGTGCTGCGCGGTGTCCGGCTCAGCGCCGCACTCGTGACATGCGGCGGTGGGCTCCCTGCGCGCTATCCGGTGCAGGTAC
>MU158738.1:764418-777735 GCA_015888305.1 Antheraea pernyi | reverse complement strand
GGCGTACGTATCCGGGTGGGGTCCCGGATGAAATATCTGGGCCTCACCCTGGACGGGCGCTGGCGGTTTGAGCCCCACTTCAAGGGGCTCGGACCGCGTATAGTAGGGGCGGCGGCGGCGCTCGGCCGCCTTCTCCCGAACACGGGAGGGCCGGGCGCTGCCTACCGCCGTCTGTATGCAGGGGTGGTGAGGGCCATGGCCGCCTACGGGGCACCGTTGTGGGTGGACTCCCTCAGCGCCACGAACGTTCCAGCGCCCGTCCAGGATGAGGCCCAGATATTTCATCCGGGACCCCACCCGGATACGTACGCCGCCCACCGTTAGGTGGGCCCCAGGAGGTGGCCCCTGCCGAGGCCCGTGGAACAGCAGGGCCTCGGTTTTTTCAAGGGCCACCTTGAGGCCCAGTCGACGGATGCGCCCGACCACGAAGGTCGTAGCCAACGTGGTCAGGCGCACCAGCTTTGGCCATTCCCTCCCCTGGGCTACGACTAGGGTGTCGTCCGCATAACATATAGGCTGATGGGAGCGCGCCGCGGAGCACCCAGTCGTAGCCCAGGTTCCACAATAGTGGCCCTAGCACGGAGTCTTGTGGGACTCCACAAGGAGTCCCACGTCGGACCATTCGCCCTCTGCCATCTGTGTAGCCGACCTCCCTACCCTCGAGGTACGCCTTCAACAGCCGCCGCAGGTACGGGGGCACTCCGAAAAAGCGGAGCGCCTCCCGTATTACTCCATGCGGCAGGAAGGAGCGTATACAGTAACGAGTGCGAATAAAACAGAGCGCTTGGTCTGTTGCAATCTTTTACTGTGCATCCACTGTTATTAATTTGTTTTAAAAATTAAAAACGTGTTATATATCAATAGATTCGTCTCAAAAGGTAATACTTCAATAAATCAAATTCAATAATTAGCTATCATTATTATAATAATTAGCTATAGGTTCACACAACACACTATACGGCGTCAGACCGATACGGTACGTGCGCGCCAACACATGTTAATGTTTTGTCTATATTTTGGCTGCGTTGCCAACAGTATGGTTTTACTGTACTGTAGGATGGTGGTAAAACATATATAATAAATAATAATACATTTTATATGTTTCAAATAGTGTGTAAATTACCAGACCAATCTTTATCAAATTCGGTCGAGAAGAGTTTATGTGACAAGCGTACAAATCAACTGACAGACAAACAAAAATTCTAAGAACCATATTAATGTGTTCAGTAGTCAAGTCTAAAGGCCCCAGAGAAATGGCCCCATTGAAATGTGTTCTTCCATTGATTCTAAGACGTGACTATAAATTTTGGTAAAATAGTATAAACTTGTAAAATGTCTCACATGATATTAATTTACATTTTTAATAAGGCGTTTCTTAATTTTATAGTTCTCATTTATGTCAGTAACTCTGAGACTATCAGGTCTGGTATTGAGAGATCAGGGCTTAACAGATATTGCAGTTTTGAGATGACGTGATGATGAACCCCGATCACCAGTTAGAAAAAAATCCTATTGGTTTACCCAAGAAATTATGTTTGTCCCTCCTTCGCTATAAGTATGAAACTTAAGACCGACAGTTTGTAATTGTGAAGTTGTATTTTCTTCTTCTTTTTCCAATTTTAGTAACTAATCTTTACTATTGAAAATTATTACCGTCATATTAAATTAGATATAGTACTGTCTTGTGTTCTGTCCTACAACAATGTTCTAACAAAACGATAACTCCCTCGTTAGATCTTTCAAGATAGATTTTGTGAAATTGAAGAATTCATATTCCGTGTTGTTATTTGAAATTCACTTTACTTGTAACCATAACCATAGTAAACAAACATGTGTTGCATAAAATGTAGTGAATATCACACAATATGTTATCAAATGACGTAAGGCTATGAGTAAACAGTAAAATTTAATTCGAGATATGTTTCAACAACTCATATATGTATGAATAGTTAGCTTAGCTTAGGTTAGCTCTTGCGGTCGGGCAGTTCCCGAAGATCTGGAAGACTGGGCGGCTTTGCCTAATGGCGAAGGAAGGCCGCCCTCCGGACTGCGCGCCCGCGTACCGGCCCCTGGTGTTGATGGACGACGGCGGGAAGATGCTCGAGAGGATCGTGTCCTCTCGGGTCGTCCGGCATCTTGAGGAAGTGGGGCCGAACCTATCGAACGCGCAGTTCGGCTTCCGGACGGGGCGTTCCACGCTGGACGCCCTGTCCCTCTTGAAGTTGCTGTCCATGGAGGCGATCTCCCAGGGAGAGAGGGTTTTGGCGGTGTCCTTGGGTCCTTGTCCAGTCATACGGGAGGCGCTCCTGTATTTCGGAGTGACCCCGTACCTGCGGCGGCTGTTGAGGGCTTACTTGGAGGATCGGGAGGTCGCCTATGTGGACGGCGACGGACGGATGACCCGGCGTGTAACTAGGAGGGGGGTTCCACAGGGGTCGGCCTTGGGTCCGCTCCTGTGGAATATGGGCTACGATTGGGTGCTCCGCGGCGCGCTCCCTTCTGGAGCGCGCCTCATTTGCTACGCGGATGACACCCTAGTCGTAGCCCGGGGGGGGGAAATAAATGGTTTGGTGCGCCTGGCCACAGAGGCCGTTACCCTCGTGGTCGGGCGCATACGAAGGCTGGGCCTCGAGGTGGCCCTCAATAAGACCGAGGCCCTAATGTTTCATGGGCCTCGACGGGGGCCACCTCCGGGGGCCCACATTTATGTGGAGGGTGTCCGAATCAGGGTGGGGACCCAGATGAAGTATCTGGGCCTCACCCTGGACGGACGCTGGCGGTTCGAGCCCCACTTCAAGGGGCTCGGACCGCGCATTGTCGGGGCGGCGGCGGCGCTCGGACGACTCCTTCCCAACACGGGGGGGCCGGGTGCCGCCTGCCGGCGCCTCTACATGGGGGTTGTGCAGTCCATGGCCGCCTATGGAGCACCGTTGTGGGCGGACGCCCTCAGCGCCTCCAATGTACGTGCGCTGCGAGCTGCGCAGCGCACCGTGACGCTGAGGGTGATACGAGGTTACCGGACGGTGTCCTCGGCGGCGGCCATGGTGCTCGCCGGCTCCCTTCCTTGGGAGCTAGAGGCTGAGGTGCTTTCCGCCGTATATCAATATACGGCGGTCAAGAAACAGATGGGGGAGCCTGTAGCTCCCGAGGAAATAGAGGACAGGAGAAAGATGGAGAGAGAGGGGCAGATGGAGAGGTGGAGGCAGGACTTGGTGGACGCGCGGTACGGTAGAACGACTATCGGCGCCGTCCGCCCAGTTCTGCCGGATTGGTGTCGTCGGAAGTGGGGCTCCCTGACGTTCCGTCTGGTGCAGGTGCTAACCGGGCACGGGTGTTTCGGTTTGTACTTGCACCGGATAGCTCGCAGAGAGCCAACCGCCGTATGCCATCAGTGCGGCGCTGATCCGGACACCGCGCCTTTCTGAGTGTGCAGCGTGGGAGGAGCAACGTCGCACTCTGGCTGCGGCGGTAGGACGGGATCTGTCGCTGCCGAGCGTGGTTGCGGCCATGCTCGGCAGTGAGAATGTATGGAATATTGTGGCCTCCTTCTGCGAGGAAGTCGTCTCGCAGAAGGAGGCGGCGGAGAGGGTCTGCGAGGAGGACCCTCTGAGCGGTCGTCTCCGCCAACGGAGGACCGGCAGGAGGAGGCGGCAGTTCGATCGCCTCCTCCCGCTATCGTAGTCGGGCCTAGGGAAGATGGTCGGGAGGACCCATCTTCCCCTTGCACAGGCTCCGGCGGATGGAGGAGACGGCCGGTAATCACATAGCCGTCTCCTTCCATGAAGTAGGCCTGGCGGCGCTTGTTCGACGCTGGGCCATCCGCTTGGGGCGACACGATGAAGTCAAATGAGATCTCGTGTCGCTCCAACCAAAGCGGAAGGTAAGAGGGAAAAAAAAAAAGATAGGTCGCGAAATGCATGTATCAGGCACCAGCCAAAGCCGAGGTGTACCGCGCACCCTTGAGCTAGTTGTCAAAATAAAATCGGCTGAGTGCCTTAAGCGCTCGCCTTAGTAGTCCGGTGAAGCTGTTAAGACTTTGCTGGGTCAATTCGAAGTAAAGTAAAGTGTAGTAGTCACTTCGAAAAAAAAAAGTGCCGTCAGAATATTACCCACAAAATAACTCATTAAGGGATGGTCCGCATGGTCTCTATGTAAAGCTCTTAGTAAGCGAATTTCAACGTATCTCAGTTGAAACTTATTAGATCAACGCGTTGGTTGATGTATATTAGAATCCTGCAATGAGCCGGAGTATTCGTTGCAGGAATTCATAGTTATGAAAACATACCAATGTAGTAGGGGTTTTTAAATAAGACTTGTTAGATGGATCTAGCCAAAGCAATCGTAAGCATCTCCTCAGAGCAGCAGAAAGCCACCAACATTCAACATTCAGGTAGGTAGGTGGTAGAGCCACGCTGATGCTATTATTGGTTTCAGCATGAATGGGTCGGCTCGCCCGGTGTAGTACCACCCTCTCACAGAAAACCGACGTGAAGTAACAGTGTTTGCATTGTTGCGTTTCGTTTGATCAGTGAGAGCGCCGGTTACCCACCTACCCTCCCCCTCCCTTCTTCTCTCCATCCCCTCCAACTGCCCCATTCCCCCTCCCCCAAACAGGCGGCAACGCACTTGCGACTCCCTCGGTGATGTAAGTGTTTATGGACGGTGGTGATCACTTAACATCAGGTGACCCACCTGATCGTTAGCCTCCTATGATATAAAAAAATATATATATTTCCGCGGTGCGTATGCTATACTGTCCATTTAAATATATCTAGCCACTAAGTGGCATTAGGCTATATTTTAGTACAATTAAGTTTTCGTTGTAATAGCTAACGTAAACGAAGTCTCGGTATTAGTTTGATATAAATAAGATTGTTAGCATCTATCTAAAACCAACTCCTGAATATTAACACATTGTTGTTATATTCATTTAATATGTTAAACGAACTTTTTGTATTTTATCATACTTTTTCATTTTAAAAAGTCAATTTATGTGACTTTTCAACATAACAATGTCTATTAAAATATGAAGTAAAACTGAAATGGCGAAAAAACCATACTATTATAACAATCCACTGATCATGAGAATGATATAAACGAAATTATTAGTGATGTGGTACAGGATTAATAAAAATGGATCATTACCTCACCACGTACAGACAGGACTACTTGTGGCCAAATTTGCCGGGAAGCACAAGCAAAGTCAATGGCGGTATAGCTGAGTGCGTAATTAATATCTTTGTAATCACCGTCATAAATTCATAGAGCAAGTCACTGTTGTATCTGTTAAACATATGTTTAACTTGAGGCTAGCTAGCCAGGAGGACGTAGAAGACAACTCTACTACCATGCTATGGTTACACTACATAGGCCTCTTTCCGAAGGAATTTACGGAAATAATCACCACGCCAGCCCACGACGTATTGGCAACATCAAACTGCTAGAAATCCGCTGTTCTATATTGTCCCACATATACGTACAGGTACGTCTCTCAGGTTCAGGTTTCTCCACGATGTTTTCCTTCACCATTAGACAATAGTATTACCATTTAAAATTAGTAAGTGAACGCAAATTCGTTTGGATAAGGCCAGGGATCAAACCTATGGATATCAAATTGAAATTCCACCGGTCAAATCACTCGATTACTACAAATAATTATATAAAGAGAAGTCACTATCAGGTATAATTACTGGAAAATATATTGTACTACATTTGGCAACAGGTTTTTAATTTGACAATAAAAGCTACTTAAGCGGTCAATATTATACGATAATGATATATAATATAATTACAGAACAATAATATATATATACAGAACTATTTTACCACACATGATATTTTTTTACTCAAAAATGAGGGTTTTCTTGTATTCAAATTTGTTTACCTACCTCATCATTAACTGATTATATTCAGAGTCCCCAAGCTCTCCGGCGAGGAGTTGGCCTTTTACCAAGCATGCATGCAACACAGTAGACCCCCAGATTGCCGTTGCCCGCAGTATGCTGGAGGAGAAATGCCACAACTGCCTCCGGGGAAGGAAGGTGGATGGAGTAGAAATGAGGTAACTTTTAAACGTCTTGAGAGGTTTTGGTTATGCGATACCCAAAACTTCTTTTAGTCCAAGTTTTTACTATAATAACGAAATGTGTGACGATAGAGATTCATCTCTTGGTTGTGGCTGTAATTCTAAAATTAAATTGTAGCTATTATGCCTAGTACTTTTTATTCAAAATATGTTTTCTTACTGTAAATCTATGTTGAACATTTGTTTTTATTAAGATCATGGGCCCAATGTTGGATCCAAAGCTGTATCCAGTAAGAGTCGCGGCGAGCCCAGAGACGCCAACATCACGATATGACCAGCCGAATGCATTTTTGGATAAGGTACTTGTTATTCATTCTAATACGAAATGGTATACATCATCTGAAACCCGGTAATAATTTGATTATTACAGAAATAATCAATTAAATGCCTAAACTGTTTTTTTCTAAGAATTGAAAAAATGTCTTACATAGCGTAAAAAATGGATATAGAATCTATGTAAGGTCGTAGTATCATTACAGGCTACGATCGAAGGCTTTCGAAGGTGGTAGAGCTGCGCTAATGCTATTAATGGCTTCAGCATGAATGGGTCGGCTGGACCGAGGTAGTACCACCCTCTCACAGAAAACCGACGTGAAGTAACAGTGCTTGCAATATTGCGTTTCGTTCGGTCACTGAGAGCGTCAGAGGCCCACCTTCCCTCCTCTTCCCCCTTCCATTACTCCCACTCTCCCTCAAGACAGGTTGGCAACGTACTTGCGACTCCCCTGGTGTTGTAAGTGTCTATGGACGGTTGTGATCACATAACATCAGGTTACCCACCTGTTCGTTTGCCTCCTATGATATAAAAAAATCTATGTATTTGACAAACTATACATAATAAAATTTGAAGAGATGGCACAATGAAGTTCTAAGATTTTAGCCTTACTAACCATCGGTAATTGACCTTCGATACGACTCGCAGTCATGTTTACTTAATTAATTGTTGAAATTAAAAAGAAATTATTTTTTGTAGCTCCAATCAAAATATCCAATGCTATACAGCATTCTGCAGAATGAGGCATCTCCAGAATTGAAGCAACGCATCGATAGAGATAGAAATAAAACCACATACCAAGTGGACTACTGTGAATCTGGTAACGTTCAACTTTGTAAACTTTATAATACACTACCATTACACACTGCAATGTTATTACTACAATGCAATACCGTTATCCTAAAATAATTTTACTAGTTTTAAGTCTCTTTGAATTTAATTATTTTGTGTTAATTCTTGAAGACCGAAGAAGAATTTCGCTGTATTTGAATAAGAAATTAATAATGAATGTCATGTGAACGATGGTGATGTCTGGAATTGAAACCTCACTCTGTGCATGTGATGAGTGGGTTGTTTTCCGAAACGGTGGTATTTATGACGTCGCGCCTTACTAGGGCCTACATTGAGTAAAGTATTTTTGATTTTGATTTTGTATTATAGGATCTGGGGCAAAATTCGATGGACTACAAAGAGCTGCGGATGAAAGCGGCACCGGGCCTTGCGCACAACCGATGCGTCTACCGGGAGACCCGTGTAGGGTCGGACCCAAGCCGAGGAAGACTACTCCTAGGACTATGTCAAAGCAAGCTGGTAGCGGCGCTGCTGCTGATCCTAGGGCCAAATGCGGTTAGATGATTATTTGGAAAACTTTGAGTCCTAACATTCATTTTAGGATAACAATTTGCTCTATTCAGTTTTAGTATAGAAGTTTACACGTGAAACTGTCAAAAGCACCTGTTGATATGTTCCGGCAACTGCATTTGAGAGCCAGTTCCTCTCTAAATTTAGCGTGTTTACCATCTTGGACCACATCACATGAGATTGTGATACGATAACGAACGAGGCAATGGCGATAGCGGGGTGGTAGGATTTTATAGCCTGACTGGGTCGCAACCCCCATGTATAAGGCGAAAAAGCCCGTCATAGTGATTCGTTTCTGCGGATCACGTTTCGGGATCAGCCGGTGCATATCCAGCTTTTCGCAGGCCGGCATGACAGCGGCGACCACATTACCATCAGGCACAGTGTAGTCATTTTGCCATGCTAATATATAAAAAAAAGTAATAATAGGTCTTCACCTATGAAATTGCCGTTCTGCAGTACTGGCCATTTCAAATCAAAATATTTTTTGTTTGGCTAAGAATTCTAATTTCAAATTAATTTTATTTTAAAAACATGGAATTCTTTTTCCAAAAGTAGTCATTTGTTTATTGATTAGTGTTACGTTTTCATCGCATTTCAATCTTTCTTGTCATCATGGATACGTTCAAAATTCGAGTAGTTATGGAATATGAGTACCATCGTGGCAGCAACGCAGCACCAGCGGCACGCAACATCAACGGCGTTTACGGAGCTTACACTACAAACCAACGCACCACCTGTTATTGGTTTGCTCGCTTCCGTTTTGGGAATTTCGACCTGAAAAATGAACCTCGCGGACGTCCGAAGACTTTGGTCCACAATGACGAATTAAAGGCGATTGTGGAAGCTGATGATACACAATCTACGTCTGAATTAGCAGCAGCTTTCGACGTTAACGTCAAAACAATATTGGTCCATTTGCGTCAAATTGGCAAGGTAAAAAAGCTTGACAACTTATTAGAACCAAATTGTGTTTACTTTTTAAACCTATAAATCTATCAACTTCCACAAATCGCGTCAAATAATGGATATTTTTGCCTCCAAATAACCTATGCATGGGCCACTTCAGCAAGTTTTGGTCTTGTATGTGTTGTAAACATTTTGGATCTATTGCCATTTTAATAGTTATTCTTTGTCTTCAACCAAGATATACGAGATACTTTATTTTAGTATTGACAAATGGGTGCCCCACGAACTCAATGATCGTCAGTGCGAAGTACGCGTCGAGACGTCCTTTGCACTGCTCAACAGACACACAAATGAAGGAATATTAAACCGCATTGTTACCTGCGATAAAAAATGGATTCTGTTTGAAAACCGCAAGCGCTCAGCAAGCTGGTTGGGTCCTGGTTCAGCACCTAAACAATGCCCTAAACGAAAACTTACCCCTAGAAAGGTGATGGTCACTGTTTGGTGGTCTAGCGCCGGTGTGATTCATCACAGCTTCTTACCAAACGGGGTGAGCATTACTGCAGATGTGTACTGTGAAGAACTGAACACAATGATGGAGAAGGTGGCACATCTCCAACCAGCATTGGTCAATCGCTCGTCTCCGCTGCTCCTGCACGACAACGCGCGACCTCATACTGCACAGCAGACGGTCTCCAAGTTGCAAGAACTGGGGTTGGAAGTTCTCCGTCATCCGCCCTACGCACCAGACCTTGTGCCTACAGACTACTACTTTTTCTAGAATCTCGATAACTCGTTGGCGGGAAAAAAATTCAATACCCGAGAGGCGGTACAAAATACCTTTGAAGAATTTGTTGCCTCCCGTCCAGCTGATTTTTTTAAGAAGGGCATCAATAAACTGCCGCATCGTTGGCAAAGATGCATTGATCGCATGGGTACTTCGATTAACACAAATAAAAAATACATTAAAAAAATCCGTTTAAATTTTTTCAAACAAAACGGCAATTTCATAGGTAAATACCTAATATTATAATGCCACACTATCTTAGATAAAATGTGGAAGTAAGATGGCATATCCTCTATATCGGTGGTGAAAAAGTAATGGTTATATGTTGCTTATATACGGGTGGATAGACGGGGCAGCCGTCAAAAATTAGCTAATTAGCCAAGTTTTAATAAGGCGCTGTCGTATCGCCTACGACGTATCTTATAGCTTTTTAGTTATTATAATATCATTGGCTAAAACCAACAAAGTATTAAAAAATTGGTAACAATACTGGTTGATGGTGAATGTAGATCTATAATATCTATCTATAATAGGTAGAATCCATATCAGGATTATTCATAGAAATTGTTATTACTGTCTAGTGCAAATATTACAGACATATAACAATTCAACAACATATTATAGCTTTAAGGGAATACGTTGCGGATAAAATGTACATGGAAATTTATAGGATGTAAATATAAGATAAGGAGTATTTAAAAAATATTTTTACTAAAATCCGTTTGTACTGTTACAACAGAAACGACATCAGCAGTGCCTCCACTGGGTAAGACGGAGTATCAAGATGGTGTATCAAAGCTCGGTGCCATCATCATGAGGGACAAACTTCACAGAAGATAAAAAAGCGTTTTAAATGTCAAGTCTACAATTAAAGGACCGATAATGGAATAAATTGCTTTTTTTGTGATTTAAACATGGATGCCTTAACTGAACTACCTTACATATCATAATGATTTTTTTTTCATGATGATTTTTATCAGAGCTATAGAAAAGAAAATAGAGTACCTACCATACATCCGAGGGAAAAGTCAAATTTAAATTAATGTGAATAAAGCCGTCAGCCAATGGTAGTTAATATTATTTTTGTCAACAATTTTATTTACACGTGTTACATCATCTGGGACCAGAAACCATTGCATGGTAAAGTACCGTAGTTGTAGCGAGTACCATAGTTTTGACGAAATACCAACATAGTGGCTACTGTTTTCTATGTAACTTGCGTTGGACGTTTGAATTTGCTGCTGAAAGGAGTAGACGCAATACTGTAGGTAGTCCCTACTCCTCGGCCAGGGGATGTGTGAAACGGTAACGTGGTGTTTTAGTCCGATTTGCTTGCCCGGCGGGTGGGTATAAAACCAAGGTGACTAAATTGGGGTCCGAGTAGCTTATGACCACAATACATCCGTGTAACACCTACTATATTGGCACGCTTAAAGTGTCGCGTTTCGGTCTCACTCGGCCTATATCCAATAAACAACGAATAGGATAGGCATAATGACAGGGATTTTTACCAGACTAGGTCAGGACTACCAATATAATTAGTACTGTTATGACAATAGTGATAAGTGAATCAATTATGGTTAACTGGTTAATGTGTTAGGACATCGCATCGCAAAGTAGCTTGGATTCCTTGTGAATGCAGTTTTCGGTGAATGTAAACAGTGATGAAACCATAGCACGGTAGTGGGACTTTTTCAAAGATCAAAGTTTTCAAAGTTGAAAATCTGTACCTAAGCAATTATGGGTTATTCAGCAGCTGTACTTGGGATCCAGTCCATCCAGGCGTAGCGTGCTTAATATCTTGAACCACACTGTAAGGTAAGATTGTGGTCATACGTTAAAACCTATATAAGAAAAAAAAACACAGGTCGACAGTCTACATCCTTACCATTTGGTGAAATAATGAAAGTCCTCACCAGATGAAGTTCTAACAGATTTTGCCGAACCAATAAATATAAACGTAACTGAATATATTGCCACGAGCGAGTAAGTGGGCGTAGGCGAGAAATAAATGAAAACATTCTTATTATAATAATTATAATAAAAGAAAATAATATTAAATAGAAGATTTATGTATAAAAACACGTGGAGACCGTGTCATGTGGGGTGAGACCGTGCGCTTGATATGAGTTCACCCCTTTTGTACAATGTAACGCCTTCCCTCTTTTCTTCTTTCCTTACTGACTGATCATCCTTTCTGAGTATCTGCTCCTCCTTCCTTATCGAATGCTCCTCTCTTCTAATGGAGTTCTCTTGCCGCGAGACCCTCGTGCGGGTTGTGGTCTCGTCGTGCTGCCTGAGCACTACCGCTCGGGCGTCTGACGTATTGCGTTCTCTAAAACGAAATATATACAGTCAGTCGTTCTATTCCAAAATGTACTAAATCCAATTTTAGACGTTCCTAATATTTTACGTTATTTTTCAAGATCTTCAAATCTTTTGCATGTAAAATACAAAGACAATAAAGAAAAAATTAAAAATCTTATGGACGGCATAATTTGAACTCCGTTCTCGATGTATAAAAATTGCAAATGTTAAAAAAGTTACACATTTTATATCAACGATTACAATTGGATTTTGATATCTTACAACACATTTGGTACCTTATACCTTGGTACAGGTACTTCAATAAACACACCGAGATCTTTTAATTGGTCTTTGGTAATATTTAATTGGTAATTTTGAATCAGTACTACGACAGATCGCTGGTGCCTACTGGTTAACTACGTTTGACGCACAGGGTGTGCCCTTACACAATTGTATTCGATTATTCAGACTACTTGTCCAGGCCGCCATAAGAAATATCCATTCATAGTTTGAGCCGAAGATCGTGACATGTTAATCCTAGATGAAACAATGATGGCTGCAAAGTCAATTAATACGTCTTTGAACTTTAGAGTAACCCTGATATGTAAGGTGAAGGAAAACATTATAAAAATATATCGCATGATGGTAATTCTACTACGTACTCTGTTCTGAACAAGTATTTGCATTTGAGAGTCCATTCCTCTTAGGAACTTATTTGGATTACACCGTTATCAGCATCAGTATGCAACAATTAATGCGTAGACGCTAGATGATGAGATTCCAACTGCGGTCGATCTCTCACATTTAACCAAAGAAAACCTTACAATCATGCTTAACAGTGTAATGCAATTGTTTGGGTATCACTAATAAATTGGCCCTCTTGTGGTGTTAAGTCTTGTCTGTCTCATCTTTCAAGCCATAAGATATGACATTATTGGATGTACAGAGCTAACATTCTTATTTCAATAGTCGAACACTATAATGCTTAATGAAGAAGTAATTTTAAGAGTGGAATAATAAGTGGTACAACAAATGCAGTAACTTTACACTTATTGTAGCTGTAGTACTCACATTGATGTACTTCGGGACACTAATACTTTACAATTCAATTCGGGAGTAGCCGTTACTCATTATGACTGGTTTTAGGATTTTGCATGGTGGTAGGGCTTTTGCTAAGTTCGCCTGGCTAGCTACTCTCAAGCTGAGAATCTATTGCCAAGCACCTATTGGTGTGTTCCAGCAGCTGCACTTGCGAGCCAGTCCTCTCTAGGTTTGGCGAATTTACTATCTTAAACCACGTCATCATTTAACATCAGGTGAGATTGTGTTCAAGCACTAAAAACTATAAAGGAATAAAAGTCCTTTCTGATTGGGCATCAGATTCTGGTATGAGGATTTCCGCATGCTGATATGCCATCCTATAATAAAGATATAATAAAGAATAAAAAGTAAGACAAACCTGCCGAGCGCCATGAGTTTGTCGATGTCGGGCGGCCTCCGCACTTCCCCCGTCGAGGTGAGCGTGACGCGGAGCGGCGCCGTGTGGAGCGGCGTGCCGGAGGGCGGGGGCGGGGGCGGAGGGCTCGCGGGGGG
>MU158738.1:705745-764357 GCA_015888305.1 Antheraea pernyi | reverse complement strand
AGGACCCGACGGCGGAGTCGCGCTTGGCGGAGGACTCGGACCCGGAGGTGGAGCGGCGTCGCGGCGGCGGCGGGGGCGCGGCGCGCGGGAACGGTATGTGCAGGGACGCGGTGATCACGCAGTTGTCATCGTCCGAACCGCCTACCGTCTGTACAATTTAGTACGTCAACATTACTACAATCCCATCTACAACTATATCTTCTGTTGTGATGAATCACGAATAAAACGCTACGTTTCCTACAGATATATGACGGCGCCATACGCACATACGGAGCACATAAAGACTCGTACACCTCCTACTATACAGTGCTCGTCATTCAATTACCCCGCTCTCCTTAATACTCGACTTGTTTCGCTATAAACGTATCGAAGCGACCGCCGCAAAAGGCAGGTAGTTCAGCAAAGCTGTTAAGGCCGTATAGGCCAATAGCGTAGTCAGTTCGAAAAAATGCTGCTAGAGAAGTCTTGGTTCTGCTAATAGCCAATCCTAGACTCTGGACAACCACTGGACAAATCTGAATAATTAGATTAATTACAATTACGTACTGTTCTACATATAACTAATAATAACCAATTGTTATTCTATATAATGATCTCTTATATCATGATCTTGGTATCCTTTTGATTCACTACGTCCAGCCCACCTTCCTACATATACACAGCGCCTATGTTATTAAGGTTACTTCCACAAATCGCGTCAAATAATGGATATTTTTGTCTCCAAATAACCTATGCATGGGACACTTCAGCAAGTTTTGTTCTTATATGTGTTGTAAACATCTTAGATATATTGCCCTTTTAATAGTTATTCTTTGTCTTCAACCAAGATATACGAGATACTTTATAGACCTTTTAAGCGCTAAGTAAAATAGACCAAATCAATAGTAAATTTTAGCGGCAATTACAAAAATTGGGAGATTGTTCTAGGTTGGCAATTTTGACTGGTAATTGGGGTGTATTGTTATGGGATAAATTGGTGTGAGTTACCTCATTATAATCGCTGGCGGAGTCGTTGGAGTCCGGCGCTGAGTCCGTCCTGCCGGCGGGAGTGCTGCCTCCGCCTCCACACGCCACGCCGCTGCTCGTGCACTCCTCGCTGCTGCGGACCCTGAGGATCGAGAAATATCCCATCATCAGTTACACAATACTACATCCTCAAGGAACCCACTAGTCATACATCATCAATTAATGAAAGTATCATAAAAGATAACTCTGATTGCATATATCTTGAATTCAGATTATGGTGGCTTTATTTGGCAGATAATTATAGCTGCATGCCCACATTAATTCTTTCATAGCACATCTCTACTCGCCCTTCATACATCTTAATCAAGTCTTGATACAATTCTCACGAATTATCATGTTTGCTGGTGAATGGGAAGACTTGTGTGCTTTAAGACTTTTTGTAAGGGATTGGAGTTTTGGAGGGATTTCTCCTCTATTTGTCAACTGATTTTCTTTAGTTTTTTGTTTAGGGGCTATCGACGAGATTTTGTATAGAAATCAAAATAGAAAATATTGTTTTTCCTTATCAACGACGAGCCTTTTTGTTTCATTCGTCATACTTCATGACCCTTACGTCTATTAGTTCTCAATGATAATATAATGCAAAAGTAACGTTGTTTATAGCGATTTTACTACTGAACTCATTATCACGAAACTTTACACACGCAATATTAAGGGTAGAAAGAATCTCCCTTCCTATCGAACCTTCCAGAAAAAAGTACTGTTCCCGAAATATGTTTCTGAATATATAGATAATAGAAGTTAATATCAGTGCGAGCAAAGCTGCGGGCAAAAACTAATCTACAATATACATACTTTCTTTGGTAAAAAAAAGTGCGTGCGTACAAAGTACACATGTCAGAAGTGAAACTTCTTTGGCGAACTAATTTATAAGTCTTGTTAAAAATAAATCTAAATTAATAAATTAAATTATTCATAATTATTTTATAAATCTCTTTAAAAATCTGCGTTTACTGCAAATGACGTCACTTCCGTTGCATACCTGCGTGACGTTACATCTGTAAAAATTTTACCCTCATGCGCCTAAAGAAGTTTCACTTCAAAAATAACTCAATATTGAAATTGAAAAAAAAACTGTTTTCTCGAATTTTGACTACTAAATGAATACTGGTATATTATGTTAGTCTTTTTTTATAAGTGTACTAGCTGACGGGTCACGCGTTGCTGTGGCTCAGAAGTCAGATGTATTTACTGTCAAAAGTGGGCATGCCGGCGGGAAACGGAAGTGCCTATCTCTCAAAGTAAGCTTCGAATAAGGTCAAGTCAAATTAATAGATTAACAGTACACGCGCACCATAAAATAAACTGGAGTTGAAAAAGAAATTCAAAATTAAAATGTACCTATAATAATCGGTCCTATAGTTTTCTGTCAACAAACTAATTTAAAGCTCCATCTGTGTAAAACTGATGAAACGTACAATTAATAACAATAATCAACATTGACAATCATTTAATTCGTAATAAAAAATATTGAGGTCATTAATTCAAATATAAATTATCATATCTCTCAAGTTGGATCAAATTATGCATAAATACTAACTTTAATGAGGATTGAATAGTTTCGGAATTCATCTTGGACCTAACACTGGATTTTTATATATTAAGATAGAAGATAAAAACGATTCAGTAAATACTAGAATATAGTTAAAACGTACCTCGTAACGATAGTCATGGCAGAGGACATGGATCCGGATGACGTGTCAGAGGCGGTCTCCCTCGTTCTCCTACGATGACTTTTCTCACTGCGTCTGCCGGCAAATGGCAGATGGATTAATAAAATATACTGTTTTTTGGCGTGGGGTGGTCCTTTATGGATACCCACCCTCCCAGGGGAAAGAGTGGGTTATGCCCGACTCCTACGCGCTAAAACCTCTTTATAGACCTTAACTGTGCCTAGCGGATGACCCTTCGTCAGAAAAACTACCACAGGGCCCCATCCTAATAAGGGGAGGTCCCGCTCACACAAACCGTCTCCTTCGTCTACCGGACCTGTGCAATGGGAAGATGCCCCCCCCCCCTATTCCCTATGTCCGGCTACAAATAAAAATTCCCTATTTTAATACTAAACAATATCGCACACTCCAGGACAAGACGCGCTTCTCTATGAATCATTTGTAATCGAAGTAACAATTACAAACTTGTCCATTAGAGTGTCCGTTATTCACCGAGTTGGTTGTTTTGACTTGGGTAATCGTTCAAAACGTAGTTTATAGGGTAATAACTTTTAAGAAATAAAAATGATTTCCGATGCAGTTTATCGTGTCTAAATTTTTGACCCCTTATCAAAATTTCTCCATTACAAGAGATCTTAGCAAACGGAGGATTCATAATACGAGTCCTTTTCCAGTGGTCAAACTTCCCTAATAGAGAAAAAACGTTGTCCAACTTTTTTTTTTGTTTTCCAAGTTTCGTCAATAGCTACACACAATATACAAAAAAGAATGAAGAAAATCATCCGAGAAACATACGAGGGAGATTAACAGTTTTCCCACAGCCTATTTATACATAGATTTAGTAAGTTATTCAATAAAACAAGCAAAATAAAAAATAATTTCTAAAAAGTGAATAAACTCCATGTTATATAAATGGGAAAAGTATCGTTATTTAGGCACGGTTAAAACGCATAGGACAATTATTTATTCTTAGATATTTTTAAGCTATAAACTAACGATCTAAACGACACCCAAGCCAAAAAAGCCGACTTGGTAAACAATAGACACACCCTACTGCTCATAAAAAACGACATACGTTAAGAGCGAATGAAAGAATCAGCAAAGTGTAACATCTTATGACAAAGGAGCGTAGGAAAAGTCATAAGTTTTGTAACAACACATATATAAATGTAAAGTAATACTTCAACTTGCATGGTATGGGCATGTCATGAGGAGAGATGGAAACCATGTAACTAGAAAAGTGTTGAGTATGTTTGTGGACGGGTATACGAGTAGAGGAAGATCGAAAAAGGTATAGATGGACTGCGTGAAAAATGGTATGTGCGTAAAAGGTATGAATACTGAAATGACATTTGACAGGAGAGAGTGGAAAAAGAAAACATGTTGTGCCGATGTTGTGTGATGATGATGATACTTCAACTTGCAAAGGTTTTGGAATGTTATCTCTATTAAAGTAAAATAAGGTTTAAATTTGTTCACTTTTTCGGCTTTATGATTTCATACTCGCGGTAACTACAATGCTGCGCGTCGGTCTCTTTTGAAATGTACGAATAGGTCCATGCCGCCTTTGACACTTTAACCATTTGAATACATATTCAAATTTTGTAAACACGAAACGGTGAAATATGCATTTGTTTTGTTTTATTTTAAATGTTTAATATGTTGATTTTAAAATAAAATATATATGGGGTATTCCATGCCAAATCGACCACTTTTGAACCTTACCCCTTTAGATTTCGCTGAATTTTTTTTATCTTTTTCTACTCGATGAAAGACGTTTTTCAGAATTTTTTTAAACCAACCCAAACAAAGTTATGAAGCTTTAAAAAAAATTGCTCTTTTATTTTCAAATAGCCATAACTCTCTCAAAAATTGACCTTTGGGGATGTTTTTTTTTTTCAAAATTTTTGTTTTTAATTGAATTTTTTGAAAAAATAAATAAAAAAAAATTTAACGTGATCGCTTCTATGAAATAATCGCGTTTTTTGTATAAAATCGTTATTTTTTCGAAATTCGTCATTCTAATTTTTTTTTCCCAAAAAAAACTTCAATCAATTCTACAATTATCCCCGTGTATCCCAGAGTGGGCCGATTTTTTTTTCAATTTTTTTTATTTAGTTGAAAAAAAATTTTCAACATTATAAAAATGCAGATTTTTTTTTTTCATAAATATTATTTATATAACATAATTAATGTAATTATATAATTTTAAGGTATTATATTCTTCATATATTGTCCGAATTTACCATTATAATGACTAGGATTAATGATTGATTAACATTAACATTTACATTAACATTTAATGACTCAAAAATAATGCAACAAATTATTTATTAATTTCTTCTTTGGCGTTTAAATATTTTACAAATTCTGTATTCATTCGAGTTAGAAAAGTTTTTAACGCACAAACAACCATTTTTGTCGGGAATTACACAGTGTAACTGTTGAGTTCCTGCAATTGGTTTTGTTTCCAAAAATCGTTCATTTAAATCATCAACTGCTGTATTATAATCCTCTTCGGGTGAAAAGTTGACGATAATATTTGGCAAGTTGTCCGAATCAGAAGTCCATTCAAAAAGTCATACAGGTGTCGTTATTTGTTTATCAACCGCGAGATGGAGACTTGCTCTTGCTGCAAGTCAAATTATTTTTTCAACTAAATAAAAAAAAAATCGTCCCACTCTGGGATACACGGGGATAATTGTAGAATTGATTGAAGTATTTTTTGAGAAAAAAAAAATTAGAACGACGAACTTCGAAAAAATAACGATTTTATACAAAAAACGCGATTATTTCATATAATGATCATGTAAAAAAAAAAATTTATTTTTTCAAAAAATTCAATTAAAAACAAAAATTTTGAAGAAAAAAAACGTCCCGAAAGGTCAATTTTTGAGACAGTTATGGCTATTTAAAAATAAAAGAGCCATTTTCTTGAAAGCTTCATAACTTTATTTGGGTTGGATAAAAAAATTTGAAAAAATTCTGAAAAACGTCTTTCATCGAGTAGAAAAAGATAAATAAATTTCAGCGAAATCTAAAGGTTCATAAGTGGTCGATTTGGCATGGAATACCCCATATATATTTTTTAAATAATCCTAATTCAATAGTTTCTAAATTTAAAATAACAAAATGTGTGACTTTATGCGAGAGAAAGGGTTCACATAAATGTGACAATCTATTATAAGTATGGAAAGAATTTTAAAGGCATGAAATTTATCTGACGTAATTTATAGATTGATTATTTTACAGTTTTTGAGGGAAACTTCTCAAAACTTTAAAGCGGCTGTGATAAATTCTGATCGGCATCCTTTTTGTGTAACGAAAAATGTTGGGGTTAACACTGTGTCGAGTAGAGTGTTTTCAACACCGCTTCTTGCCCGATCACCGAATTTAAGCAACGTTGGGTGCGGTCAGTACGTGAATGAGTGACTGTCTAGGAGCACCGCGTGCCGTAAACTTTTTTTTTTTTGTTTAATCATACTACTTAAAGAAGAGGAAGATTTAACTGAGGAAGGTCGAAAAAAGCATGGATGGATTGTGTGAAAAATAATATGTGTGTAAAAGGTGTGATGACTGAGATGACATCTGGTAGGCGAGTGGAAAAGGAAAACATGTTGTGCCGACCCTACTTAGGTGGGATATGGGTAAGAAGATGATGGATCAAACTGCTTCCCTGTAATACAAAAGTTTCACTTGTATCGTGTGTCTTTACCGACATGCCCTGTTTTCTTTTCAATCGAGAAGAAACGTACCTTGCAATTGGAACGTTCCCGGGCCCCCCGGTGGCGGCGGCGCTGTGCAGGAAATGTTCTCGCGACCACACGCGTCTGATCGCGTTGTCAGAGTTCTCTGCGTTCGCTTCAGCAGCGCATCTGGAATTGACAGTCACGAGTATAAGATAACTCTAGTACCTCAGTTAAGTTAAGCGTGGATCCACGAAAATTTATTTGCTTTCGATAGTGAAAAACTAAAATTTTGACTTGATTTCAGTGATTCAAGATCAGTGTAGGCAGATAATATTATACGAAGCTCGGCGACTGTTACTTGTAAAAACATGCATATTCCATATTCAGTACGCAAATTTCCATTATCTATACTAAAATTATAAAGCTGGATGGTTTGTTTCTTTCTTTGAATGCGCCGGGAACTACTGGTTCTGTTTGAAAAAAAATTTCAGTGTTAGATAACTCATTTATCGATTTTTTTTTGTGAGCTTTCGCTGCGTGTAGCGTTAGCTCAAAGTATCTATTCCACGCGGACTGAGTCGCGGGCAGAAGCTAGTGTAGAAATATGAAACTCACTCGGCTCTTCGCAACAGCAAGGAGTCGAGGTGCGCGGGCGAGCTGTGCGCGAGATGGATGTACGCCTCGTGCAGTAGCTCCGCCGGGAGCGTCCACAGCTCCGTCTGCCTCTCCACCAGCTGCCGGACCACGTTTATCACATCCGACCGTTCCGACATCTGTTCCACACTGGAACGTTACGTACACCTTATTTTTATCTCTCACAAAATCTATACAACCCCTCAATACCACACACAACTAGGATTTTCTATATATAACAACATCTTTCTTCTCGGTTGCTGGATATTTTTCAAGTAAAACTTCTTTATGCACGCTTGACTTAGGGAGTAAGCTGGTGAATGCGTGATGGGAGCATTACGAAAACGTGTGATCGGGCGAGGCGAACGGTATGTTGATAGGGAGATATAAGTTAGTAAAGATAGCGCATAGATAGTAAAACCCATAATATTGAATTATTTGTAGAAAATGAATATATGTATATATATATATATATATATATATATTATACGTATACATATAGATGGAGATAAAGAAGTTTTACTTTAGTCGTGTCGTCTTTTTATTATTGTAGCAAGGCAAAGTGAATATGCCTGATGGTAAACACAGTACAGGCCAAAAACAATGGCGGCCACTGAGAGACACACTATCCATCATCGGTCGGCGCTGTCATGCCGGCCTGCGAAAACCTGGATATGCACAAGCTGATCCCGAAACGCGACCCGCAGAAGCGAATCACTATGACGGGCATTTTCGCCACATTTATGGTGGTTGCGACCCAGTCAGGCTGTAATACCCTACCACTCCGCAAAGCACAATTGTTTTTTTTTGTTGGTGTGATTTTGGAAAAAGCGCGGAAATGTGTTACAGGAAGGGGGGAAGCGTACGCCATTCGATTTGAGCAATGAGCGCGCGCGGTGCCGGAAGGAATATGCTGTGCACTCATATATAGTTACACAGTGTTGTGTATCAAATCTGCGGTTATATTTATATGTGTTAACTGTATTAATAATTATCTTTACTATTAAACGTCTGACAAAGTTGATCATTCCTAAAAAAATGCGAGTAAGTAATATGGAATTATTCAAATAACTATTCTAGTGCGAATGTTTTTTTTTACTTTTAGGTTAATTCCTGTCGCTGTCAATATAATATTTTTTCACTGTGATTAAAATGTTTCCTCAATTTGAAGGATATAATCATTACATAGTATAAAACAAAGTCCCCTACCGCGTCTGTCTGTCTGTCTGTCCGCGATAAACGCAAAAACTACTGAACGGATTTTCATGCGGTTTTCACCAGTGTACGTTTTGGTATATAATTTGTCAAGGGTTTATTTTTAAACAGGGCGAGACAACGTCTGCCGGGCCCGCTAGTTATTCGATAAAAAATTATTTCCAGCCATATCCGATTCATTTTTTGTCAGGATTTAAGTTACTATTGCGTATTTACCGCGACTAGAATTAGACTAGCACGAGCAAGCGCGCGCCTTAATACTAAATTACATATAATTTCATGCTTAGAATATATTCGACCAATAATATGGCGAATATATTAGCTTCACATATATGTCATCTGAATTTCATAGTAGGCTAACATGTCAGATATTACACTTCAAATGCGACCATTGTGAGACTCGCTCGTTTTTTTTAAATATTACATTTTATATTTTTATTGCTGGAGGTTTTGTTAAATAGTGACTAAAGTTGACGCTAATACAATTATTTTCTCATTAAAAAAATCTAGTAAATTCAATTATGTACTTGTCTCTTCAATAGCTTAGAAAAAAGGATTGTGTGATTTTGTGAAACCACGGTAAAAGTGAAACTTTTTGTCACACTATAGATATTTAACTAATAATAGTCTATACACTACACGGTCAGCTGCTGCGAACTATAGGCGCCGCCATATTGGCCTTGGCTGCTCTGACGAGCGCCTTTCACGTTATCCCTACTACGCGGCCGACCATCACGCGACATGCAACACACAGACGAAAAAGTTTGAGACGATGTAATAAAAGTTTCACTTTAAAAGAATAAAACACCTTAACAATTAAGTAAAATGTAGTCTTTTTAGTGAAGGAAAATGAAATCAAACCTGGCCGGTTCGTTCGGTTTATTCCTATGCAGTATGTTGGGTGCGAAGATGGTCGCCAAGTTGGCGGCGTCCATCTTGTTGCCGGGTTGCGCGTTGTCCTGCGCATGCGCCGCGAGCTGCGCCAGGAACGACAACAATGCGTTGAGCGTGTCGCGGTGCGCGGCCGGTAGCAGCTGCACGATCAGCCGCAACGCTTCCCATTGGAACCGTCGATTGTGGATTTCTATAATGTATACCAGCTAGTTTTTATATTTATCACGCGTATGTAACCCAATTGGCGGTCTGAGAATATTGTCAGTAAAAGGTTACAATTATCTTCCGCAGTTTAGCGGTCTTTGGTCACCGAAACAAGTAAACCAATTTTGACGAGACTTTAACTTCAAGCACTTTTTTCAATGTATTACTTAGACGACGCATATTATGCTTTTCAAAAAGGGTTAAGCAGTAATGATAATAACATTAACAGAGGTGACTTAAAACCTTGCAGTCTTGCAGTTATAAACGTCAAAACTACCACCACAGGTTTGGACAAACAACCCAGTCATCGAGAAGAACCGGCAACAAACTCGATCTGGTTTATCTTTTTAACACACACACACACATATATATATATATTCAAAATACATTAACGTTACAATCGTTTTTACAATGCACAGATAGGAGTCAATTCCAGACATCAACATCTTTCACAAATTGATTCATCCTATAATATCTATTATTTAGGGTATTAACACCAAAAACCCGCTTGACATAGCGCTTTAAATTACAGTCCGACAAATTGGTAATATGCTATGGGACTTTGTTGTAAAAGCTAACTATCTAATAAACACTACTACCTAAAAATTGTTACTGGTCTTACTGAGTCAGAAACATGGGAAAATCAGTTTGTCACAGTTTGTAGTATTTCGTTTTAAATCAAAACAGCAAAAGAGTTCGACAAAAACGAGGTTTATAGCCAACCCTGACGCTTAAAATGGTAAACAAATGTAAAATAGACAAAAACGAAATTGAGTGTGTGTCACCAGCGAACTCTACAAAGTTACAGTTTTAAAATTCCAACTTACTCTGCGTCTGCAAAAATGCAGGATATAGATCTCTGCACAGCAGAGGGTCAGGTAAGTCCCTTAGAAACTCTTTCAGTAACGTGGCTACGTCGTGAGGACATACTGCGGAGTCCAGCGCCACTTCTTGAGTTCGCTCCCACTCTTCACGTAACTGGAAATAGTCAATATTCAAAATTAATGTGTTTTACCCAACAATAGTTGTCTTTATTTCATATCCCAATATTATAAATCCTTCAAATCAATTGACCTTCACATATCACAAACGATAGCGTTTCACATGCTATAATAGCAATGTCTAGAGACAGCAACACCTGTGTCTACTATACCGACATAACTGACAACGTAATTAGTATGTTCATCCATCGGGCCGTGGACGTTTCGGCGCGGCACATTGTGGATTATAATTTAAATATGGCTATAAAAGATGAGAATGAAGCCGTACATACAGGCAATAATCTTAGTTAAAAATCCGATATATAATAATCAATAGTTAAGTCAAATAATAACAATAGTTGCTCACAGTTACAACTATTTTTAACGTAACGTAAAAAAAAGAAAGCAGAAAAAAGAGTCTGCAGAAATAAATTAAAAATGTGAATGTCATTTTGTTTATTTATTACGCTTTCACGCTTTAACTACTCAACTGATCATGATAAAGCTTTGAATATACGTTGTTAAGGGTACAGAGAGGCATATAATGTCGTTTAGCAAACAATACCACTTAAATCAAGAATTGGTCGTTTTTACTTTTAAATTTCATTCGATAAATATTCTCATAACGCATCAAACTACATATCACATTTTGAACGTTTGAACCAATAAGAGACCAGTCTTCAAATCTTTGATTACTGCCTGAAGATCAATGCAAGATAACAGAAAAGACAGTTTTTTCAGTCGTCTTTCAAATGAGTCAAATTGACTTGCGCGGTGCTGTTTGCTAAGCGAAGAAAAGATATTTTTATCCCACAATAAATGTAGTGACGCCAAAAGATACATCAAATCTATGATATTATAATTAATATTATAGATTAATATATAATAATGAAAATAATAATGAATTCATATATAACATTTTAGATTTATGAATTTATTTAAAGTTATATACATTACAATAAAAGAGAGTGGAAATCTCTGAAAGGTTGACGTCATTATTCCAGAGATTAGACAAAATTCGAGTCAGCCTATTTTAAGATCCGACTTATTTCTGATTCCTACGATTGATAATTCCTTTTCTGTTTATTTGTAACGACAATGTCATCTACACAATGTAGCAGTATCAAGGAACAATCGAAAAAGCACTATCGCCTGCCCATAGTTTTATTATAGTCTAGCTGTGACTTATGAAATCGCCTGAATGTATTAAGTTCATTTACTTATTTACTTTTCTCTCGTACTTAAGTCGCGTCCTCATTAAAATTACAATAACTTTTGATAGAGTGAACCGATTTTTATAAAACCAAGACTAAATGTTGCTCGGGGATAACTTTTATGATTTTCTTGATGAGGTTTTATCGTGAATGTAGTACTTTAGTAGTGGTGTATTTTGAAACAAGCAGACAGTCAGACATTTCTAAAAATGATTGAAATGTATTTTAAAACTTACTAGTGGGCGCCCAGAGGTCGACATTCGACCATAGTTCATTGATTTTTTAAAGTTTGAATTTTATTAGGTTTCTTTTGTCAAAGGGTATTATGTTATAATATCATTGTAGAATGTAGAATGAAAAAGGGTAATTGGAACGTAAGAGTAAAATAATACATACAGTCGAGCATAGCAACCTCCTTCACAACCTTTTTTGAAGTCCTTTATTGTAATATGTCAAAATGTCTTTTTTATTTACATGTGTGTATATGTTGTGTAAAATTGAAGCAGTAGTGTGAGTAATGCATATTTTAATTAATTTAATGTACTTCTAATGCATTTTATATAAAATAAATAGCTTTCTGAACTTCTCCTCCATATAAACTTTAACTATGCCAAATTTCACGTTCATTCGTTCGCCCAATTCCGTTAAAAAGGGATACAAAGTTTAGGCTTCACTTATTAATATATATGATGATTCCAGGACACCTGCAGCAATTGTTTTCTAAAAAGCACGGACACTTTAGATTTACATTCTTATTATGTGTATATAATATATGAATTTGGAAGCGTCTGATACCCTGGGATCAAAGAAATTCAAAAATAAATAAGAACCACACTAATTGATAGTTATATTTATTTTTGGGTGAATGCACAGATATCCACCTTATAATAGCTTTTAGCCCTCTGACACCTAGTAATTAAAGAAAACCCGATAAAAAAAGGTATACAAGTATAATAAAACAAAGCAATCACCGTCACACAGTTTCAGCGAAATCCTTGAACGTTACACTAACATAGTAACTGATTGGAGAATTTCGTTCTATTTACATACATCGCTTTTACATTGTAACCGAGTGCCAATCATTACCAAACCTCATTTATACTTAGTTTACGGTACGAAAACAAAATTCGTAATAAATCCCGACGAAGTAGGTCGCAGAGGCGTTACATTACTATTGCGCCGTGCGTATTCGAAAAACATCTAATTCTGTCGATCAATCGCTTTATTTTTAAGTAAGTATATTGTGAATTTGTACTCGTGCCCTTTACGATAAACTGTATAATTATTTACGACCCGAAAAGCGCTAGTATTATTACTAACTAGCTATGCCCGCGACTTCCTTCGCGTGGAACTTGATGTACGAAACAGTGGCTAATAAAGTCATACGAATGTATTACCTAAGTGTAATTATCATCTACTTTTCTCTCGTACTTAAGTCGCGTCGTCATTAAAATTACAATAACTTTTGATAGAGTGAACCGATTTTAATGAAACCAAGACTAAATGATACTCGAGGATATGCTTTTTATCGTGAACGTACATACGCAGTGATGCGTGTCCAAACAAACAGACAGAGAGACATTTCTAAAGATTATTGAAATGTATTTTATTACATATTCCAAGACACCTGCAACAATTTGTCTCACACAAATCTAAAAAGTAGGTACAGGCACGTTAGATTTTCATTCTTATTGTATTATATAGAAGATGGTGCTTGCAACTTTGATCTGGTGCAATTCGTTTTGAAATAAAACTTCTTATGGGAGGGCTTTGAAATTCTGATCCGCAACCTTTCAGTGTGACGTAATGTGGTTGGAGTAAACACTGTGTCGGGTAGAGTGGGAGCAATGTCACGCTTGCCTTCGAGTATTGGAGAACAGTGAGACATACTCTTTTATCGCTTTCTTTTTTAAAGTTTTACTTCTATCACGTGTGTACCACACACTTGTTTTCTTTCTTTTATGGAAACCATGGGATTTAATTGTCTTTTATATATTCTATTGCAGTTTTATCACATACTAGCTTTTCCCCGCGACTTGGTCCGCGTGGAGTAGTTACTTTGGGCTAATGCTAACAAGCAGCGGAAGCTCTAAAAAAAACGATTTTGAAACGTTCTTCATTGGTGCTCCGCTCCTTACATAGAGTGATTATATATAGCCTATAGGCTTCCTCAATAAATAAGCTACACTACCTACGCCACTGAAATAAGTTTTTAAATCCGACCAATAGTTCCTGAGATTATCGTGTTCAACCACACAAACAAACAAACCCTCTTTATAAAATAATATTAGTATAAATTCTTTACTACGTCTTAACTGTGCCGATATATGAATGTATGTGGTAGAGCCACGCTGTAGCTATTACTGATTTCAGCATGAATGGGTCGGCTCGCTCGGGGTACTACCACCCTCTCACAGAACACCGACGTGAAGTAACAGTGCTTGCATTGTTGCATTTCATTCGGTCAGTGAGAGCGCCGGAAGCCCACCTCCCTTCTCCCTTTCCCCTTCCGTTCACCCTTTCCCTAACCCTACCCCCCCCCAACCATACACAGGCTGGCAACGCACTTGCGACTCCCCTGGTGTTGCTAGTGTCTACGGACGGAGGTGATCACTTAACATCAGGTGACTCACCAGCCTGTTTGCCTGCTTTTGACATAAAAAAAAACTTTATTGCACTTTGGGTTTCAAGTACACTGGCGAGCTGAATACCATAACGCATTTTCTTCCAGCTAACCAGCGGGTATTGTTATCCAACGTAAAAGTTATTGTAAATAATTCAAATATAGAGAAATCGAAGGAAAATGAAAAAATTAAAAAAAAAAAAAAAAAATTTTATGTCATAGATGGCAAACGAACAGGTGGGTCACCTGATGTTAAGTGTTCACCACCGTCCATGGACACTAACAACACAGAGGAGTCGCAAGTGCGTTGCCACCCTTTGGGGGGAAGGGTTAAGGGAGGTAGAGGGAGAGGAGAGAGGAAAGGGGAGGGGAGATGGGCCTCCGGCTCTCTCACTGACCGAACGAAACGCAACAATGCAAGCACTGTTACTTCACGTCGGTTTTCTGTGAGAGGGTGGTACTACCCCGGGCGAGCCGACCCCATTCATGCTGAAACCAGTAATAGTTTCAGCGTGGCTCTACCACCATCAAAATATAAAAAAATCAAATATAATAATAAAATAGAATTTACAACAATTCCCTACTTTGGTACTTTTGCTTATTGGTTCTATAGCTAACAAATAACTACACGAATAAACCAGACTACATTGTTATCTCGCCGATCAATTAGTATTATACATTTGGCTCGACGGTCTCTTCAACCAGGACTTAGCTACTAATTAATATTACATTGTAAATAATTACATAATTTACTATTTACGAACTGGTGCTGTTTCGAATCGCCGTTTATGATGAATTTCACCAGAATCACGCGTGATAAATATTAGCGCATGTAATATGTGTTATTCTAAAGTACTTATTTCAACATAATAAAATTACTTTTCTACCTATAAACTATGCTTTCCTAGTATGTTTAATCATATATAAATAGAAAGAAACAAAATGCTTAAAAATTATGTACATCTCCTTTGTTTTTCAACCGATTTTCTTTTTTTCGAACTGAGTACGCTATTATTGACCTAGCAAGGTCTTAACAGCTTCACCGGACAACTTCGATTTTCTTTATTTTTTGTGGTTTGGTAGATATTTTAGTATTTAGTAGATTTGGTAGGTAGTAGAGCCACACTGAAGCTATAACTGGTTTCAGCATGAATGGGTCGGTTCGTCCGGGGTAGTACCACCCTCTCATAGAAACAGACGTGACGTAGCAGTGCTTGCATTGTTGTGTTTCGTTCGGTCAGTGAGAGCGCCGGAGGCCTACCTGCCCTCTCTCCCTACGCAGGCAGGCAACGTATTTGTGACTCCTCTGGTGTTGCTGGTGTATATGACGGTGGTGATCACTTAACATCAGGTGACCCACCTGTTCGTCTGCCTCCTATCATATAAAAAAGATATTGACGAGTTTTGTTACCGAGTTTGTTGACTTAATTATCAAGAAAAAATAAAAGTCTGGTTTTATGAGACGACGATGCAAGTGAAACTTTTTTCCGATTGTAGGCATTTAACTGAAAACTTTAGGGATATTATTCGATTTAGGATATTAAAATCGCGTTTTTAAATCTTACCTTTATAATAAATAATAGGAATTTAATAGTACAAAAGATATCCAGCTACAAATTTTAATATCAATCTGCATATTAGAGTACGGAATACATAATATATACAATAATATCAGGTGATAGACGCATGTTATTTAAATTGAGCACATTATTTATTTAAATCATTGAATCAATTTGGTTTGATCCATGGGCGCCGCCATATTGGGCTTGCCTGCTCTGCCGAACGCCTTTCACTTTACCCATACTCCGCGGCCACGCGCCGATTGTAATGGGTCATGCAATAGACGAACGAAGAAATTTGAGAAGATGGAAAAAAAGTTTCACTTTAAAAATAATACGTTTTTCCCTTAATATATTTACTACCAATTAAAATATCTCGTAGTTTATAAATTTGGCCAAGAGGCCCACTAAGAATCATCTCGTCCTTCCTTTAGTTGCCATATTTGTAGATCTACGAGCAAAGTCATAATATATTACTGTAAATACAGATTGGTGGCTGCAAAACAAAAATAAAAAAATAGGTAAGCTTTCATGAACTTCTATGTTGCAGTTTCAAATATAATTACTAAGTTTCATGTACAAGCACATGATCATTTGTAACATGTTTTTCTTCCAAAACCTTTTTTTACTTCTTCATTATAATATAATAACGAAACAGTGTTTATTATTCGAAGAAAGGGTTGACTCAGTACTGCGACTTACTATAGTGTGCATCATTTATTATTTTAACAATATATTTTGTGTAGAAAGAAAAAAACTTAAGCATCCCACCGATTGCCCCACTTCTCCACGGCAAGAAAACACATATTGCTTAACGTCGTAGCTTATACTATATAGCTTAATAATCGTAGCTTATACGCTTATAAAAGTCGTAGTCTTTTAAAACTTTATAACTGTATATTAAATAAAGATACCGTGATATTTTTTAAATAAGAAAGAAATGCCTAAAAAGTAGAACTAAAAAAAGATCATCTATCGAGTACTTTTGCGTGATGAGCGCAACTGCAGAACTCAGTCATTTTATTTATACAAAAAGAAGATAACATTCACACATCATTATTACACTGAAAATATTTCACCCACTCTGCGTTGCTATTCTAAAAGCGGCCATACTTTTATTTGTTTGCAATTAACAACCTACATATATGCAAAGCCCGTACGTACAAACCTTCCGTCTTTGTTTCAAGTTTAATAGAGTCAGTAATTAGTATCAGCTTTGAGTAATTTTCTCGTAAATAATGACTTCTTTCCTCACCTGTCTAACTCTCTTCTTGGAAGCGGAGACACGAAACAAGCCAATCGTGTGCAACCCGTGCCTCCTAAGATGCGAGAGGCAGGCTGAGACAAGCCCTGGCACTTTAGGTCCGCCACCGCCCGCTTCCTCCAAACTCCAGCCCCAATCTCCTGAATCGCATGATTCACTCTGAAATCATAGTAATAATAATTGGTGGAACGTCGCACATGCCGTTGTCTGATTTCAAATAATTTTGCATCGTTATAACTAAGTTAAATTCATTACAACCGTGCGAACAGATTTAAGAAAGTTCTCACAAAATTTGAACTCAAGAATATACCACCGATATACCGGAACCATATTTAAGTCTGACAAATCTGAGTCTAACACTCGTAACAATGGCCCATGTCGAGTTACTAGATTCACTCCGAAATCATAATTCATGGGACATCGCAAATGCTTTGCACATGCACATTTCTAATAATTTGCAACGTTATAACTAAGCAAAATTCATTACAAACGTATGCCCTGAACATAATAATTATGTCCGACTAGATGTAGACTAGGTAACCGCAATAGTAGCACATATCGAATTATGAGGTATATTCGACGTATATCCAATAACGAAGCGTGTTGGTATTATATCTGTATAGGACTAAATAGTCATATTGACTTTCTTTTGGGAACAGCCAGTTTATATCCAATTTTCCAGAGCTTTACAGGTAGGTATGACAACGTTGATTTAGTGTTTTCTTTGTAATATATAAGCTCAAAAATTACTTAATCGACTTTTAAAACTCGTTCATCTATAGAAAGCTACATTAAATTATTAACATGGCAATATTTTTATTTTCAAAATCAACACTAATGCGAGCGCAGCCGTGAATAAAATCTGGTAAAGTAGAAATCCCAATAATTTTGGAATTACGAGTATCTCCAACTAGCCTTAACGATTTCTCTACAAATTTTGTAATCCGTTGCTCGGGCCTCCGTATAATTATTATAGTGGCGAAATATAAAAGTTAAGAATTTATCTTCGCTGGTTATGCCGTTTGATGTAAGATGATTTAAGAGTAATAAAAAACATAACGTATCACAAACAGTGCCGAAGTGCGGTTGTTTGTTTGTCCGTACTCAGGCTGAACATCAATCATGTGTCGTCGGTCTGTCTGCATCGTTAGTTATCGGGTCAATGTTTTGAAATTGATATTCTTTATAATTAAATTTATTAATGTTAAAGTTTTATAATATAGTCGTATTTTGTTTTGTCTTTATAGTTTACTAGTTTTTGCTCGCGGATTCGCTCGTGTTTATATACATTTGACCTATCCCTTGCCAGTACTTTCTTTTGGGATGAAAATCCCAATGTCCTTTTTGTACCCCTGATATTTTGTATGTAAAATTTTATAATGATCGGTTGAGTAGCTAAGGCGTGACAAACAAACAAATTCACATTTGTATTTGTAATATTAATAAGGATTTACTAATAAAACTAGTCTATTTAGAAATACGAGAAGTCAAATAACTATCATAGAATTGTAAAACTTTATATATAAAACTCAGGTGTGCGTGCGTTTGTAATTCTTCGGAAACGATTTTGATGCTTCTTTTGTACTTATAGGACACATTTGAGTGATGATTAGATTCGGTAGGTGGCGCTACTCGTATTCTGAAGATCTGGACTTTTTCAAACTATGTGAATCATTTTTTTTATTGATATCTGTTTCTCACACAAAAAGATATACAATCCCAAATGTTCAGTATCCCAGCATCTCTGAATAGTTTTTAATACATTTCTTTATTATATTCACGGGAGAACAACGTTCGCCTACCAAATCCGCTATGTTAATTAAAAACATTGTTAAAGAAACATTACCATGAATTATTATTGTACGATCCTGATATATTTTCGTACGTATAGTAAGCAAATGATCAATAGGAAGAGTAAAGGTAATTAAACGATGTGTAACAATTATGGAATAGATCTATATATTAATACGTGAAGCCTAATCTTTGTACCCCTTTTTAACGGAATTGGGCGAACGGATGAACGTGAAACTTGGCATAGTTAAAGTTTATATGGAGGAGAAGTGCAGAAAGTTATTTTATATAAAATGCATTAGAAGTACATTAAATTAATTAAAATATGCATTACTCACACTACTGCTTCCATTTTACACAACATATACATACACACATGTAAATAAAAAAGACATTTTGACATCTGTCAATAAAGGACTTCAAAAAAGGTTGTGAAGGAGGTTGCTATGCTCGATTGTATTTATTATTTTACTCTTATGTTCCAATTACCCTTTTTCATTCTACATTTAACAATGATATTATAACATACAACTATTATTATAATATTTATCCCTTTAAAAATCAATGGACTGTGGTTGAATGTCGACCACTAGACGCCCACCAGTTATGATAAAATGTCCAGAGAAATACTCGGAGTGATATAAAATAAGATTTATATTTTTATTCTTTCTTCGAATTGGAATATAATGTTATTTTATCTTTTCAAAAACCCTTTAATTTCATTAGACTAAGTATAACATGTTTAGGCAAAAACATTAAGTTTTTTAAAGTAAATATAATCTCACAGAAGTTTAGTTTATATCTGACCGTGGTAGCTGATTAGCGCGCCCGCTGGACATTATTTCGGCCTGATAATAAAATAACCTTGACAAATTATATACCTAAGCCTTCCTCATGAATCACTTTACTTCATTTTCACTTTATCTACTGGCGAAAACAGCATGAAAATCCGTCCGGTAGTTTTTGAGTTTCCGCGAACAGACAGACGTGGCAAAAGACTTTGTTTTACAATATGTAATGACGTAAATAAAAATGCATAAAACACTAAAAGACAATTATTTTCGTAACCAAGAAAAGTCATACGGTGAAATGTGTAAATTAATATTATAACAAATTTAGATTCGTCTGTCTGTTTTACCAGACGAACAATCAAAACAATCGGTCACATCGTAAGTCGTTACCAGGAGTACATAAATGGCCAGCAACTGCCAGGCAATTTCGTATTATTATAGCTCAGTTATTCTCGGATTTAGATATAGCCGAGTGTTAGCGTCATGCGATAAAATTATCGTGGCCTTAATGAAAGCAAGCCGACGGGAAGGCCGAACAGGTAACCCGATACGGGTGACGTCATGGCTGCGTCATCACACGTCACATGTGACCCGACCTCGATTTTTTTTCCGACTATTAACTACGATCAGTTCGTATGTCGAAGTTGTTTGTTTATATCGATAACGTAATACCGATAGGAAACATTGATCTATTTCTTGGTATTACGTTATTTTTAGATACAAAAATGGATTAACATTTATTGCATATAGCTGTAAAACTATACAAATAAATAGGAAAATAAGAAATGGGATCATTTATTTAAAAAATACTGGTATGTAAATATATTTTAGCACTAGCCAAAGACTTTTTCTGTCTTAGCCGTCCCCAATAAATAATTTCTAATACCATTTTCACTATTTCCAACTATAGAATAAACAGGCAGAAATAAAAGTGAAATCAGAATAGACGTTCGGACTTCACTATTCATGCTTAGAAAATAGTTGCATTCCACGTAATTATGCACATTTAAGAAGAGACAAAACGAAAGACAGAGAGAGGAGAAAGAGAACTAGTTCGCTGAAGCAGTTAAGACTTTGTTAGGTCAATAGCGTAGTCATTTTGAGAAAAAAAAGAAGAAATAGAAACAACACCGAGTAGGAACAATCGCAAACGAAATAAAATGTTTAATAGTAAAGCAAAGGGGAGCTGATTCTTTCTACTAGCGTCCGTAAGAAATGTACTCACTCCCATGCACGTGTTCTCCAAGTGGTGCTAAAGTGTAACAAATTTTGACGTACCGCACTGTTCCACGTACCTATATCGAACCTCACGGCAACAAATAGAGTAATCAATCAATCGACGATAATGCAAGACGAATAGTCTATTTAGCTATACGATTTTAAAAAATTAAATATGCTGCTCCATATTAACTGCATATACTGCTTATCAACAAAATAATAGCTGGATAAGTATACCGGTGCTACTTGAACTGTGTTTGTGAAGCAATAAAAACGGTTGTTTGAATCACTAGAAACTTTGACAGCTGAAGAATATGCACAACAGTCAACTATAGTTTAAATAAAGGAGTATATAGGTGACTATAACTTTCAAAAAGACGTGCCATAGTTTTTGATGTTAGCAGTGCTTAGTGCTTAGGAGTTAGACTTAAAGCTTTGACGACTATAGACACTATCTGGTATATTTGTTGGAAGCCATTGCGACTTACATGAATACTTTCTCTGGTACTTGCTTATCTTCCAAGAGCGTAGGGTTTTCGACACCAGTACTCTGACCAGACTATCCTCTACGACCATTACTACATACATACATAACTCTCAGCCAAACAAAAAACTGGTGCCACAGAATCCTTTCCAAGACAACCCTTACAAGTAGAAGTGCTGGTTACTATTGGTTATTCTTAAACTCAGGTTAAAATTAATCTGATTTTCGCACATTTGGACACTATGTTTTGTCCGAAAAGAATTACGTGATGTTTCCCGAGACTCCCTCCCTCTCCTTATAGGGGATTTAGTGGGATTTAACTTCACCCCTTCCCCTCTTGAAGGCCTCACGTAATTAATGGACTGCCTCATGCCTAATATACTAGAAATAGTGTACGGTGATAAATAGTTACAATTCAGCATGGCTACCGTGTGAAATGTAGTAACTCCACAATTAGCTGTGCGTAACCAACCACATCACTCACTGACATTAAATCATAAGCGTACGTGTTGTTTACATTTACGCCAGACTTGATGTCTTAATCCACGTTGCCAGTCGATCTGGCAGACATAAATCAAAACACGGCTGTGTCATTACGCGCATTTATCGGTTGTAGATCCCCGGCTGTCATTGGTGTGTTTGCGGACTTCACGATCGTCTGCAACAATGTCTGGGGCTTTGTCACCGTCAATATAAAGAATAATCGTTCGTCTAGATTTACCTACGCTATTATAACAATATTTTCGATAGTAAGATGATCTCATGGTTGGTAGCATCAAGATGGTAAGGCATTCTCTAATTTGAAAATCTGTCTGCAAGGATCTATAGACCTGTGTTTTGGCAGCTGCACTTAAGAACTAGACCTCTCTCTAAGTTCAGCGTGTTACAATCTTAAGCCTATTTCATATCAAGTAAGACTATCTTTAAAGTACCATAAAATATAAGTAAAACGTGTATGGAACCGGTTGTGATTGTACAGTTGTCACCCATAAAGGCATAAAATGTTGGTTAAAGCTAATTTCGTACAAAGCTTGAGATTTTCGCCACAGGAAATATTGAAAATCTATCTTAAAGCACTTCAATTACTATGTTCTATAACCACCAAAAGCATTGGTACCTACTAAAGTGTCAAGAAAGAAAAGGCTAGGCAAATTTTGCTGCAATATAAAAAAAACTTACATCATCTCCTTTCTCCAAAGCTCCGAGGGATGCAAGGGAAGCCCTCGATCCTCCGTGTTGCTGTCTCCGCAGTGCCCTTTCCGCCTCGACGCACTGCGCCAGCGGTACTCCGAAAACACTACCCGTTGGCGCCTCTGTAAACAATAACGGAAAAATAACTTTTGTCATATAATATTTCGCTACAAAATCCTTGCAAAAACTCGCAGATAAGTGTCATGCCGCGTTGATTCATAAAACACACGTATATAGCCAAACGTAATCGCTGCGAGTACCGGAAATAAATAACCAGATTGTAAAAAAGGCGTGCCATGAAACTTCAAACTTTATTTAAACGTTGTCATTCTATCATAAATCAATTTTACTGTACTCTGGAAATTTCAACCCTCTCATTTGTATTGGATATATAAGTAAGTCTGCTGAGGGATGCCGCTGCGAATATGCTGAAATGAATCTGCTCACGGTCACTTGAAGAACTAGTTACATTCCACGAGAATCGAATGACTGTCTTAAGGAGGGCACATACATACGTTTATTTCCGTTCGGAATAACAAGGCTCAGTTGAAAGACGACGACCATTCAGTTCAGACATTTTAATAGCGATGGACAACGATTTTCTACTTGCGGTTGCATTGCTGCTATATCTTGCTAAGAAGAAGAAAATACGTCCCCGTTACTGGGTACATTCATTCAACACTCTAAGTTTGCAATACAGTCAATATTATATAAAAAGGGCCTAATTACGAGGCAATCCCAAAAACTGACTAACTGGCATTCCGTAAGGAATTAACGAATGTATGATGCGACTCGTACAAAATGTATGAAAGAGATGCATTCGAAACAGTTTTTTTTTCCGTTCGAGATTCCGAACGCACAGGCTACCATACAGAATTCCGAATCAGACAAAATAACGAACGGAAAAGAACTGTATGTTTGTGATAAGTCCATAGATTTGTATGGATTTACTGCGTTCGAAATTCCGATTCGATATTTCGAATCGAAATTCCGAAACGGAATTCGGTATGTATGTATGTGGCCGCCTTTATAGTATGCCGTAAGAATCTTTAATCTTTTGCCAACCTAATAAAAGTAGTAGGAGTATGGTTCTGTTCCAGACTAGACCATTTGTATTGGTTTGATATTAATAACTATAGCATACCTGATGATAAATGATAAATTACGTTGATCGAGACTTATAGAATAACAAAATCAAAAAAAGTAAATTTAGAACAAATAAGTTTAAGAGTGAGAGAGACATATTAAAATATATTATTCCTTTCAGCTTATAGGGTAAGTGCAGAATCATTTGGTTTAGCATCAATTCGTTGCCTTAAGACTATATATAGATCGACCTTTTATTTGTTCATAATCTATATAATGAGAATGTCACATGTATTAATTAACAGTCTTAATTAAAAAACCAAATTTTCTAATTTATTCATGCTATTGCTATCTTAATATATTAAAAGTATACATTTAACGTACTCATGTACATGTATATGACTTGATTTTTCTAGGTCTGATATCTCTATTCCCAACTGAATGATTAATTGATGATGATGATTCTACAAAATAATGTTGGTGTTAGTCGCGTCCGCGGGAAGTGTACCTCTCATTCCCCTGCACGCGCTCCCCGGGTGCTGTTAAAGAGTAACAAATTTTTAGCCACTGCATTGTTCCACATAAGCTGAACCTCGCAGCAATAAATAGATCAATAATGCGACGATAATAAAAGATACTCTATTTAGCTATACGATTAAATGAAAATCTGCAAAATAATCATACTTTGTGATACATTCCCGCACTAAAATAACGCTTACAGAAACGGTCAAACTATAAGAAACTAATCGTTGCTAAAGAGCGAATCTATTCTTGTAACGCAGACACACGAATAACTGACAATAGTCCAAAAGAAATCGCATTTGGATGGCTGAGCGTCGCTAGTCATATCGTGATGTTCCGACCGAGGGATTCTGTGATACAATCAACGTCAGAGATCTCTGACGCTCACGGGATGAGAACAAATGTTATTTACGATGTGAGAAATTTTAAAAGGGGGGCGTTACAAACGAGGTGTGGCAGTTGCGAGTCGGTATAACAATAAAGTTAATTCGAAACTGAAATATAGATGAAGGTATGATTAATGTTTATCGATAAACATTTCTCTGCTGTTACTTAATCTGTTAAAATAGGTTTTGATGATAGAGTGTAAATATTTGGCGATGCTAATACATTGTCGTCTGTTTTGATATTACAAAGGTAGTGTTTTATCGCTTACTAGCGTCTTTCCGCAGCTCTGCTCGCATTTTTAAGCAGTACATTATTTTAGACTTGCTATTTTTCATTATCCATAAGATTAAGTGATAATATTTATCAATTTTCTAAATCGTAAATCAAAATTTTAATCAACATCCGTTTACATTTCCGATATTTTTTTTAAATCCAATTTAAAAAGTAATATTTATACCGTTTCGTATATTTAAACTTTCGGTGAACAAAATGTCAAGACAAGCTATTGCTGATTGATATAAGAAAAAATATTTGTTGTTTACAATTATAGTACTTTATCAATCGAGGAATCATATATAAATGATTTAATACAGTCTATTTTAATTAAATATGATATATCATTAAAATATGTCCACCAAGTCATTTTCGAGTTAAATTTGGAAAACAAAGCGACCGACATATAGCCTGAAAAAAGAAGTTTAAAAGCCTTTGTGTTGGCATCTATTATAAAATTTCAGGAAAAACTTAATGGACAGAAAAAAAACTACAGATCTATTAATATAAACTACATAGGCAGAATAGACTTGTTGAGTTTCTGATACTTAAATAACAGAACGTTTTTTTTTATAGAAGCACGGAAAAATGACTACACTGTGCCTGATGGTAAGCACAGTACAATTCAAAAACAACGGTGACCACCGAGTGACACACTATCCATCGCCGGTCGCCACTGTCATGCCGGCCTATAAAAAGCTGGATATGCACAGGCTGATCCCGAAACGCGACCCGCAAAGCGAATCACTATTACGGGCTTTTTCGCCATATACATGATGGTTGCGACCCACTCAGGCTGTAAAACCCTACCACCCCGCTTTCGCCATTGCCTCGTTCGTTATCCAGCAGGGTGCACCACGTGCAGGTGAGGTTGGCCTGGATTTCTCAAGTCTTAGATGTTATGTGACACCCCTTACACCCCAAATACACTGGTATCTATTATAAAATTTAATAAAAAAACTACAGATCTATTAATATAAACTACATAGGCAGAATAGACTTGTTGAGTTTCTTATACTTAAATAACAGAACGTTGATTCTACAAGTTGGTATATCGTGGTGGCCTAGTGGTTTGACCGGTGGAATATCAATCAGATGTCTGCAGGTTCGAATCCCGGGATGTACCAGCAATTTTTTCGGAATTCGCTCTCATTTAATAATTTATAGCAACTCTATCGGCTGACGGTGAAGGAAAACATCGTAGGAAACCTGAACCCGAGAAATGTTCTTGTAGTACCACCATATGTGGCAACGCATAGTACTGTGGATCTCTCAGAGTTTGAAATAACCAACACGTCCTGGGCTGGCGCTGTGATTATACCCATACCTTTCTTCGGAAAGAAGCCTATGGGCCTGCAGTGGGTTTTTTACACACAAATACATACACACAGATACAGACCTACCTTACGTCCAACGCGTAACTCGTAACGAATTTTTTCCCTACCTAAGAAGTTCCATTTCGAAATAAAAAAAAAAACAAATTTAAGCAGCTATCTCTTCATAATGTAACGTCTATATGTTACATTATAAAATATTATGATTGTACGTTTTATTAAAGCGTAGAAAAACTGTTAAACGACTTTTAAATTCCAGATATAATAACGTAATACATATAAAAATATCAATAAGATTGGAATATAAACAAAACGAACGACTACCCATCGAGCATCATTTCAACGATTTAGATAACGGATTGTTTGACAACAGTAAACTTTAAATACTGACCAATAGATTTGAATTGTATAAAAAATAAATTCGTTTGGAATCGGCGCGATGGCTGGACTGGCCCGCTGCCACTTGAACGACGTATAAACAACAAATAATTTAAATCGTATAAAAGAAATGTTCCACGTATTATTTCACTTCTTCTAAGTTCTTCAGATTCTCCCGGATTTCACCAGCGCTATTGATAAAGCGATACATCGACGATAAATTAAAATATATGTGTGTTAGAACCGTTTTCAAAATGCTAATACTCTTTTTTCCCTCTTGCAATGAATTGAAACAACTATTTGAGCTATAAATAGTTTAAGCCAATGAAGTCAGTTCTATTTTCGGCCGTGTAAAAATTCGAAATTAAGTCCGATTATAGTTATTGCATGGTTTTAAATACTAGTTAATCCCGCAGTACTGCTCGGGTTTTGAACACAATCTAATGTTAAATGAAGATATGGTCTTGGATGGTAAATGTGGGGAGGGGATTTGATTATTCATTGTGATGATTATGAATGATATTACAAGTTTCGGTACTTGTGTATTAAATGTACAGCGCTCGTCGACCGTTACCGCGGCCGGCTCGCGTTATCTTTTCTCGCAGTCTAACCTAATCAAACCGGAATAAAAGAGTAAGCACTGTTTTGAAGGGCTGCACTTGCAATACGCATCTTGATCGCAGTGCATTTAATATATAAGTACCCAAGTTTCTTACGACCACTTCAATATTCTAACAAGATGGTCGACCTTTTGTTAAAACCTTCCACGGTGTTTTTGTGGCAAATCAGAATGCATGCTCCATAGTATGATTTTCCATCCACTTCACATGTGCACAATAACCAATCAATATTACATAAAACACTACCAATATTACAAAATATACAGACGAATAAAACAATATTGTGAACAAAATAAAAAAATCCCCTACTTGACATTCCGAGATTCCCGCCAAAAACTCTTTTTGCACTGATGCGTTACTCGTTACCGTTGCTGTAGTAACCATTAACATGGTATTCGTTGCCATGACAACATTTAGCATGTTTGCATTTTAAAATTCATAATATCTGATGCATATGTGTAAATTATAAACATTGAAAGGGAGACTTTGGCGAGATCTTGGAATGTTTTGTAATGGAATATATTGGTGGCGTTTTACGTAATATAATTTGGTTGTGCACAAATTGTAAGCATTATTTAATCTATGGAAGCTGTAATCATTGTGTATTAATTTATGGAGTGAGTTTGTATAATGACAACACGGTGCAGGCAGTTGGATGTGTAACGGTTTGAATATAACTTCTTTTTTTTAAATATTATTTATGGTCCGAAGTGGCTTTTGTTATTTTTGATTAATTAAAAAACATTGAGATGTAATAGTGGTTGCTAAGACTAGTGGTATATAGACATGAGTAATAAATCTGTTATTATTTTTAAAATCCTGCACTTTTACGGAGTTGAATACCTGTCTTTTTTTATATCAAAAGGAGGCGAACGAACAGGTGGGTCACCTGATGTTAAGTGATCGCCACCGTCCATAGACACTAGCAACACCAGGGGAGTCGAAAGTGCGTCGCCAGCCTGTGTATAAGGGTGGGGGTAGGGGTAGGTGGGAAAGAGAAAAGGGAAGTGGGCCTCCGGCGCTCTCACTGACCGAACGAAACGCAACAATGCAAGCACTGTTACTTCACGTCAGTTTTCTGCGAGAGGGTGGTAGTACCCCGGGCGAGCCAACCCATTTATGCTGAAACTACTAATAGCTACAGCGTGGCTCTACCACTTTCAAAATGAAGTGAATAGAACATAATACCACAGAGCATGGATTGTAAATTGCCACGAAAACTCCCTGGAAAGTTATAACTAGAGGGCCATCATGTTAGAACGTTGAAATGATCACAAGACACTTGTAACATCATTAATTACTCGACAATAACAGTAATAATCTATTAGAAGATTGAAGTGATTGAAAGTGCAAGTTATTTTAATACTCTATAGTTTTTAATATCTGACCACAGTCCCATCTGATGTTTAATGAAGATTTGGTTCAAGACCGTAAACACGCTAAACATGCAAGAGACTGGCTTATAAATACAGCTGCTGAAATACACCAACAGGTGCTTAGCAACTTGAAAATTACTTGAGGGTGATATCCAGACGAACATAAATAAAGCATTTAGGTTTCATCCCTAAGTATATTATCCTTCATCGAAAACTCAACTCAGTCACCAAGAATTCAAACCTACATCATTCTACGCGATGTCCACACATGATATCAACTGAGCTATCATCGTTCCACAATTTAGGCCTAGAGAAGGGTCTTACAAACATCAAACTTCACCACCGTTTCGGCCAACAAACTTAATCTTCGAGAAGAACCAGCAAGAAACTCGATATTGTTTATCATTTTATTGTATGATATATTTATAAGTACGCATTGTAGTTACAATCGTTCTTAGCGGATGTTCAGAAAGGGGTGACATTTCTTGGCATCACTATCATTAGCATGTAAGAGACCCACTGCAGAGTTATCGGCCACTTTCTGAAGGAAGGTATGGATATAATCGCCTCGCCAGCCGGCGACGTATCGGCGATTTTAAACTCCGAGAAATCCGCATCTCGATTTTTCTCACATAGAGTAGAACTACGAGAACATTTCTTAGGTTGAGGTTTCCTCACGATATTTTTCCTTCACCGTCAGGCGATAGTGTTACCAATTTAAATTAGTAAATGTACGCGAATTCCGCTAAATTCGTTGGTACATCCCAAGGTTCCGTGCGAACCTCAGATTGATATTCCACTGGTGAAGTCAGTGGCTATAACTATAGTTCCAATCTACCATAAAACTATTTAACATGGTGTTGAACTTAGTATATTCTGTGTGTGTATTCTGGGAGCTACACTTAGAGTTACTTCCTCTAATGTATTACTATCTTGAAATACCCGATTAATTAATAAGTATATAAAAGCATAAAGTTCAGTATATTAGAATACGTATTCGCGTAATCTGCCCGATCCCAAATATAATCTTTTATAGGCTTTGAAATAGCTACCTTTAAACCATTTCAGCGAAATAATCAAACGATTCGGCCGCTGGGCTCCGTTTTTTATAGTATTTAATAGTTATTCCGTAACATATGAACGTTGTTACTGTATCTTTTTACTATTAATCCGAATGTTTATCATAAGAAATTTACAACGTTCTGCCACACAACCGCATAACACGTCGATGACTAAGTTTAGCCTATTATTATGAATTATACGGGCCACTTAGTCACCAAGAGTACGCGCACGACCCAAATATAATAAGGAAAGTCTCAGTCTCGTGAAAAATTAAGGAATATTGGCTCCAGTTCAAAAAAGAATAAGTGAATTTATAAACACGTCTGCGACTTCGCCTGCATTTTTATAATAGGTGTAGTAAAAATAAATCCATAACATTTGCATGAAATTGAAGGCTTTAATTATCATAGTTATAATGATCTGATTTAGGTCAAATATGCGCCGTTTTGATCGATAACTTTCTGACGTTTGAAGGTGACATCATTTTGCGTCTTTCATAGAAGCCTTCATGCCTATTGGCAAAAAACTGAAAGAGTCGATTTTTACAAGCGTCTCTTGAAGCGTATTTTTTACCAGCAAAAAAGCTCGACATGGACAGGAATAGATGTTAATCACTTGGTGCGACTGGTCTGGACTATAAGGTGGATGCATAAGAGCCTCTCAACCCAGTACCTAGAGCTTCTGGCGAGTCACCTTTAACGCTTTAGTGTACTTAAATGACCCCTTTTTTTAACATGGGGAAATCCATACGGATTCCCACCCTAGCCGGGCAGCTGAGGGTGGGGTATGTCCGACTTGCACGGACTAAAACCCCATGGTGCCTTCCGAAGCTGGAGCTGCCGAACTGGCACTACGTCTACTCCCCAGCAGATGTCGGCCCCTCATCAGCGGCCTCGTCGCGGTCGAGGGGTCAGAATCGTAGACCCCTCACGGGAGGGCGAGAGTTGCCCTCCCCGACGATCGTGGGAGGCGCATCGGCACAATGCGCCTCAACCACACGGGCCTGTGCAGAAGTTCTGCCAGAGCGAAAGACGTGCCCGCGTCCGCCGCCCGCAGGCCATTTTTACGGCGGCCTCAGGTCATCGTTGACTCTGCGCCGCCGTGATCGTCGACCGCGGGAACTTAAATGACCCCTATGAAGTGTAGAGGTAAGGAGAACCATCTCTGTGTATGAAAACATGTCCGTCAAAACGCGTTAAATTAGGGTGGCCCTACATTAGCACCAGGGTGCATTTTGGTTCAATTATTTCAACAAATTTTATAAAAGTAAACACCCAAATATCATTAAACGTATTATTTAAAGTCCGCAAAAGTTTTACCACACTCCAAGTTTTCTTACTGCAGTTATTTTAGGATATATTTACAAGATTATTTCGGTTTATTCATAAACCTTTGCCTATGGTAGCGCTATTTTGCAGAGTCTTGGAACTATTATTTAGCGTTTAGAGCTGAACGCTTTTCCAACATGGCCCCCATATGAGATATTTATCCTTAGCTATACTTCCCATACTATTTTCGCAACACACGCCGAGATAGCTTCTGTATGGGAGGATTTCTTCCAACCTCCTTAACACTTATTGACGTATTTCGGTCAATTGAAACTGTATCTGTATAAATTATATTTTACTAGCTATCCCGGCCACGCATCGCTGTGGCTCAGTTTTTACACGTTGAATTCAAATTAGAACATGTGCACTATAAAATAAACTGGACTTGAAAAATAAATTCAAAATTAAAACGCGGCGCCATCTATGAGATATCTATAGCCGTCGGTCCTACACTTTTCTATCAACAAACTAATTTAAAGCGCCATCTGTTCGAGACTGAAATTACAATTAATAACAATAATCAACATTGACAATTATTTAATTTATAATAACAATATATTGAGGCTATTATTAATCGAAATATAAATTAGCCTTTCTCTCAACTTGGATCAAATTATACATAAATGGCATAAAGATCGGTTGAGTCATTTCGGAGTTCATCGTGGACAAACATCATGACGCTGGATTTTTATATATCTAAGAAGATATTTTATTCAGATATGTAAACCATATTACTGTCAAGTTCGATCAAATACGTTCAATTGTTTTTTTTTTGAAAAAATAACAAATATCTATCCTCACTATTTTCTCGTATATAATTTTATGTGAGAGGTGCAAGCCGCAAGGTCCAAAACGCACGAGATGTTAACAAATATTCTGTGTATTTTAGAAACGATATGCACTGTATTAAAATAATACATTGAACAATGTTTATTCAAGGCTTCCTTACTTTTTACGACGCGGTGCTACGATCGAGGTATTTCACGTTTTTCAACCAAATGAACACTGAATATTTACGATATGTACATAAATCATATTATTTTATAGCCGATTGATGGATACTCTTTCTTTAACTCTGTTATCGTTTGGGAGTTCGTTTACGATATTCTTTTATTTAATCTGAAACGTGTGTTAGTTTGTTTAGGTCAAATCTTGCAGAACTACAACCAGTTTCCTTAGATCTACGATTTTGCAATTTTGATGTTCGTTCAATCTTGATGACAATAGATGAAGATAAAAACAAGATGGCGAATTTCAAAATGGCCGTCATACACATTGACAAATAGCAGACCATGTTCTAATTTTTGTTGTTAATTTCACATCGTAAATTGTAAAATTCATAGTTTAGTAAAAAAATCGTACAAATGAAAAAATAATTTAAAAATATATTTTACATAAAATTATGAGTTTACAGTATCTTGATAATTTATAATTTTTCAAAGTTTTGTAATAAATCATAATTAAGCTTATACTGCCAAGAGTCTGTTCACCTTTGCCCCATGAGATCTACATTCGTCTGTATAGAGCTTAATACCTCTGCGTTTTCATTACAAAAAAGTTAAATACGTATTGCTTTAAATGCATTGCACTTTATAGAAATAAATTAATATCAACAGAATATTTTTTAAATCTACTTTTATACAAACGGTCTTTCTTAGCTCTTGGACTATCCAAAACCATAGCGGTGTTATTACAAAAAAGTTAAATACGTATTGAATAAGTACTTGCTTTAAAAAGTTTTCGAATTAAATTCACCGCGCTCGCCCGAGGCAAGTTCGCGTTATCCTTTTTCGCAAGTCTAACCTAACGTAACCAAAGCGAGACAAAAGAGTAAGATGGCGAACATTAAGCGACCGCGGCGCATTTAATACGACACCTTTTTAAAGCATGTATTTAATACGTATTTAACTTTTTTGTAATAACACCGCTATAGTTTTGGGTAGTCCAGGAGTTAAGCAGGACAGTTTGTATAAAAGCATATTAAAAAAAATTATGCTTATATTAAGTAATTTCTATAAAGTGGAATGCATTATAGATTTAATCTAAATGTTCTTACAGCGTTTTCTACTAGTATAGGACCATGAAAATAGCATTGTAATGTGTAATATATTGTAATATTACGGTCTAAGAGAATGACATCCTAACTAATATTAAAAATACAAAATTTGTAAGAGTTTATTTGTTACACTTTCACGTCTTAACTATTCAACCGATAATTAAGAAATTTCGCAAAACCTTTGTCATTTTGTTTTAGTTTCTAGTATTTAGTTGTTTCTGTTACTAATTCAGATTTAACTTTTCAGGTAAATAATTAAAAATTAGGTAAAACATAGGTCGTAGAGCCACGCTGAAGCTTTTTTTTGTATCATGGGAGGCAGACGAACAGGTGGGTCACCTGATATTAAGTGATCACCACCGTCCATAGACACTAGCAACACCAGGGTAGTCGAAAGTGCGTTGCCAGTCTGTGTTTGGGGGAATAGGAGGCAGGGGGTAGAGGAGAGGGGTGGCGAAGGGAGGTGCACCTCCGGCGCTCTCACTGACCGAATGAAACAGAACAATGCAAGCACTGCTACTTCACGTCGGTTTTCTGTGAGAGGGTGGTACTACCCTGGGTGAGACGACCCATTCCCCCCTAAGGGTGGCAAGGCACTTGCGACTCCTCTGGTGTTGTTAGTGTCCATGGACGGTGGTGATCATTTAACAGCGGGTGACCCAGCAGTTCGTTTGCCACTAATGACATAAAAAAAAAACTTCGCACAGACAAAATCGAAGGTTTTTTGTTACAGTGAGAGGTTATAGCTGCCAATCAATTCCAGGTGGAAGTGCAAAGTAACGTCCACTATGATGGTCACTACAATATTTAAGGGTGATAAATGATAAAGTGGTTATATCATTCACTATTGTATTATAAAAAAAATGTAAGATAAAAAAAACAACATTCTATTTTAATTAATTCAAGAATTAGCAATAAAATTCTAACGAATCCCATCAGAATTGTATGTATGTTTGTGTTAGTAGTTGCCTGGAGCAATATATTGGGCCGCGATGACGGACATTTCTCACATACATTCAGTTGGCTTGTGCTGAACTATTTTTACACGTTTGTGTACGCGAAATACGCCCGTGGCGCTTACCGGCTATTTCATTTCATATTTCACTTCACTAATTCTTTATAATTCCTTCTATTTGGGTCGCGACACCCACGGCGTTTGTTCCCACTAATACTGAGAGGCAGCCGGTTCTATTCCCGCGAGGGCACGACATCTATACGCACTACAGACCGAAGGATTTCTTTATTTAATTGTAAAATATATAATATAAAACATTTATTTCTTAGACAAATAAAGCAATACTATATAATCTACTAGAGATTCGTCTCGGTGTGCATGGGTGCAATTAACTAACGAGACGTGTATAATCGATTTAGATCTATGTTTTAGTCTGTAATATTTACAGTTCCTCAAAATCATAGCAGCTACTTAAGAATATTTGCGCAACTTGTTTTTGTCGTGCGTAATCTTAAAACTGCGATATTGAATTGATATTAAGTGATATGCTTTCATCTTTGATATACAGAAACTCAAGATGCACACTTAACGTCTCACAGACGGCACACAAAAATGAGTGCATAATTTTGGATTATGCAGTCGTTTTAAATAGTTTCGCGCCGCTTGCGGCCTTGTAAAAACAACTCTAAATCATTTAGGTAAGGTTGAATTTGCAAAATCATAAGTTTATCGCAAAACTATAACCACGTATGTATATTGGGGAGCTGTTGCGGATGGATTTGAGCGCTACTTTTATTCGAGACTGTGTGTATTGGGTCTTTTATATGTCAATGGCTTTAATGAACAGTTTTGGTTTGCATACCTTTCCGCATTTAAAACTTTCAATCTTATTTTTTTTTATAATATTTTATTACATGTTGTTTGAGAATAACAATAAGTTTTAGAATGGTATTTCTCTTACCGTTACAATTTCCTTGTTTTCGTTATATTATGTTAAATCTTTAAATATGTAAAATAGTTCAATATTTATTAAAATTTAATTTGTTGTTGGAGCATGCGTTGGTTGTCTGCAAATATGTCTGCATTTATATTCAATCACAAAAGATTCAATATTAATATCTTTACAAATGTATGGTCATATTTGCGGGGTGGTAGGGTTTTACAGCCTGACTGGGTCGCAACCAGCATGTATATGGCGAAAAAGCCCGTCATAGTGATTCGCTTCTGCGGGTCGCGTTTCGGGATCAGCCTGTGCATACCCAGCTTTTCGCAGGCCGGCATGACAGCGGCGACCGGCTATGGATACTGTGTCACTCGCTGGCCGCAATTGTTTTTGGATTGTACTGTGCTTACCATCAGGCACAGTGCAGTCATTTTGCCGTGCTACTATAGAAAAAAAAAATTGTGACGACCAACATAAATATACAAATTCATTTTCACTTCAGTTTTGGCAACCAATCTTCTAGATTATTACATTATCGAGTAAGTAATTACAGTAAAATTCTCTTATGATAAGTTAAATGTTCTAACAAGATGGCGGCCCTTGTGTTAGAACTCTCATGTGTTTTTGTGACATCTCAGAATTCATGCTCCGTGATATGATTTCCTGTCCACTTCACTTATGCACAATAACCGAACTATATTACGTAAAACACCACCAATACTAGAAAATATAGAATCCAATAACACAAGATCATTACCTACATAGTATAAAACAAAGTCTCCTACCGCGCGTCTGTCTGTCTGTTCGCGATATACTCAAAAACTACTCAACGGATTTTTATGCGGTTTTCACCAGTTGATAAAGTGATTATTGAGTAAGGTTTTAGTATAATATTTGTCAAGGATTTTTTTATAATTAGAGCGGGACAACGAATGGCGGGCCCGCTAGTTATGAATAAAATACTCATATACAAAAATACATACCTACTTTCACTTCAAAACATACATAAACAAAGAAACATTACTAAAGAGAGTAATATAAAACGCCCAATCTCCACATGGTCTCGTACTTATAAGAAGATTCGACATAGTGTTGTTCAACGCGAATTAATCTAATAGCGGCATCACTAAGCCACCATCTTCAAATATTAATACCTAAACACCTCCTCAGCCTAAAGAATTAGAGAAAACAAACATAAAAATCAATTGAATAGTTTTGGCATGATACGCATTCCTACCAAGAATTTTAGGAAGTAAACAACGCTTTCTACACGTTTTGGGGAAAACTTGTCTCTGTGAGTCGTCTCGTATATTTTATTCGCTCGTTTATCCCGCTCTTAGTCCGACTCACGCGCCTACATAACTCAGTGACCATAGCAAGCTATTAGCATATTGAATCGAGTTCAATGAGCACTATTTTTATTGTTAAATATAAAAAAATAGCTTTCATCTCTTTTTGAAGGAAAAATAATTATCAACTCATTGTTTACAAATTTTTTTTATGTCATAGCAGGCAGAGGAACATGTGGGTCACCTGATGTTAAGTGATCACCACCGTCCATAGACACTAACAACACCAGGGGAGTCGAAACTACGTTGCCAGTCTGTTTAGGGGGAAATGAAGGGAGGGGGTAGAGGAGATGGGAGGGACTGTTACTTCACGTCGGTTTTCTGTGAGAGGGTGGTACTACCCCGGGCGAGCCGACCCATTCATGCTGAAACCAGTAATAGTTTCAGCGTGGCTCTACCACCTACAAAACATTATAATTAATATCAATTTTGAAGATAAACAAGCTCTTTCTAATAATATCATGGACGTATTACCTTAAGAGTTCCATAATAGATAAGCGATTACTTTTTGTATCGCCGTAAAAACTTCATTACATTGACAATGGTCATATTATATCTATACTAGCGTACCCGGCGAACGTTTTTCCGGCCTGATAATAAAAAACAACTTAACAAACTATATATCTATACTTTCCTCATGAATCACTCTATCTACTGGTGAAATCGCATGAAAATCCATTCAGTAGTTTTTGAGTTTAACGTGAACAGACAGACAGACGTGGTAAAAGACTTTGTGTTATAATATATAGTGATGTCCATCCATCCATATATACATCCTAGGATTAATTAAATCAAGCCAGTGAAAAGTTTTACGATCACTCTCATTACTTGCATGCATATTTATATATACTAGTGGGCGCCCAGAGGTCGACATTCGACCATAGTTCATTGATTTTATAAAGTTTGAATTTTATTAGGGTTCTTTTGTCATAGGGTATTATGTTATAATATCATTGTAGAATGTAGAATGAAAAAGGGTAATTGGAACGTAAGAGTAAAATAATACATACAGTTGAGCATAGCAACCTCCTTCACAACCTTTTTTGAAGTACTTTATTGACAGATGTCAAAATGTCTTTTTTATTTACATCGTGTATATGTTGTGTAAAATTGAAGCAGTAGTGTGAGTAATGCATATTTTAATTAATTTAATGTACTTCTAATGCATTTTATATAAAATAAATAGCTTTTTGCACTTCTCCTCCATATAAACTTTAACTATGCCAAATTTCACGTTTATCCGTTCGCCCAATTCCGTTAAAAAGGGATACAAAGTTTAGGCTTCACGTATTAATATATATACATATGTTTTACATTCTATTAATCTCTTTCATCCAATAAGTAAGCCACTAACGGCACTAACAGTTTATACATTTTGTAACGTAGTTTTGAATGATTACCCGCGACACAGGATTCAGTTCCTAGTGCGGGAATCTACAGTTATTTTTATGCCATGTAACATCATTTTGTTAAATAAATACTTTTTACTTTAAATACATCGTAAAAACAACTTTGCATATTTTTCTAGAATTTTCTCAAACATAAAAGCGTCGATGTAAATTTATAACTTAGATACCTTGACTCATGTTACCTCATAATAAAAGTTATACACAAATAACGTGTATTATTATAATTACGATATATACCGTGAGAACTATCGCGATCGGGGCTTGCGTTTTCTTACAACTAGAGCCGTTAACAACGAACAAAACATTCTCGGAATCAACTCCGTCATGTACACAGTCTAAAACAGTCTCTATAGTTCTGGAATGTATTATAATTTTAATAGCTTGTTTAAATTACCCTGAACTATGATGGACCGTGTTGCTCAAGGTCATTGCGATGTCTTTCTTATTATTTTATTTTAGCATACATATTCAAGTCTTTATTTTGGTGATACAACTAGCTACCCCGGCCACGTGTCGCTGTGGCTCCGTTTATTCAATGTTGAATTGAATAAAACACGTGCACCGTAAAATAAACCGGAGTCGAAAAAGAAATTCAAAATTAAACGTGGCGCCATCTATGAGATGTCTATAACAGTCGGGCCTACAGTTTTCTGTCAACAAACTAATATAAATCGCCATCTGTTCGAGACTGGTGAAACTTACAATTAATTACAATAATCAACATTGACAATCATTTAATTTTCATTTAAAAAATATTAAGGCCATTAATCGAAATATAGATTATTCTGTCTCTCAAGTTGGACCAAATTATACATAAATGCCAACGTTTCATGAAAATCGCTTGAGTAGCTTCGGAGTACATCGAGGACAATCATCATGGCACTAGATTTTTATATAATTTCATGTATATTTTTTATTAACTTCAGGTGTCCACGCTTTCATGCGAAAATATGGACAATATAGCAAAGAAGACGATCTTCAGATAATAAAAAAATCTATAGTACACTACAAAGCGTGTTGCCTGTGTGAACGCGTTAATCTGTGAAACTATTGGACCAATTAAAAATAAGTTTTTGCCTGATTATTCAGGGAGATTATAACTTTTCCTGATCATACTATGTTCTTTAAAAGGAAAGCAATTATTCTTTAAAATATAGGTCTGCTAATCGAAAAAGAAACTATTGTACCGGGAGACGGTGGTCGTCCGACGAGAACCGAGCAATCCCGAGAAGGAGCGAACTGTTAATTCCTACGACAACAGGGTACCAAGCCACGCGATTCGGAAACAACAGACGAGTTTTATTTGAACTATATATCCTTACTAATATTATAAATATGAGTTTGTATGTTTGTTACGCTTTCACACCTTAAATAGTCAATCGATCGTCATTAAATTTTGTATACACGTTATCAGGCTACTCCTGATAAAAAAACTCCTGAAAAAAAACTTTATCTATGTATATCTCTAGTCGTAGAATAATTGAAAAAGGGTGTTTTATTCGATGAATACTTAACACAAAATCCTATGTCTTTCATTTATCTATGAAGCAAACAAGTCTGTCTAATTTTATTTATTTATTTATACATTATGCCTTAAATACGCAATGGCGGACTTAATGCCGAAGGCATTCTCTACCACTCAACCATTAGGTGATGCAGAGATAAATGTTGGCAGGTTTTACTACATTTTACGGTTGACCAATAAGGAGTCACCGATTTAATCTAACCCGGTAGCGAGTACGAATTCACAAGATAATGACAATTTCGGCAATTTCACTAAGGCGTTAATAACTCGCTGGCCGCTGACTTATTCCGTTAGAATGTATGAATATAATATAGAATACTAGTTTACAAACTCTCATCTGGATTATGTAATAAGGTTAGCATGCAGAAACGTCAGATCAAAATTGTTCTCAGTATCAAAAATCTCAATAAACAGGTGTTTTGAAAATTCGGTCCCCATTGCCTGTGGCTTTACGATAACTTTATATCATAAGGGTTACATAATGTTTTGTACATAGTTCGATTTAATGCACAACCAGTTTCACTACATTAATACGTGGTTAGTATGAAATTAAGGTATTAAAAAAAAATTAACCTAAAAATTTTTAGTTTGTGGCCCGAGACACCATGTGTAAGACGTGTTTGTGGCCCCTTAAGAAAAAAAGTTGCGTATCCTTGACCTAGAAGTATAAAATATACTTGACGACCGATTCTCATACCTATCAAATATACATTAAAATTTTCATAGAAATCAGTCGATCCGTTTCGAAGGAGTTCGAACTCAAACACCGTGATACGAGATTTTTATATATTAGATAAATAGAATGTATTTTAAAAGAGGAAGCGAAAAAGGACGATGGCATACCTCCAAATTAAAAATTGGAATTATATAAATAGAAAATCGAATTTTATGTGAACGACCTTCTCTTTTCCTTTAACTATATGGTTACACTGTATTGTGAAAATTTGCTAACATCTTCTTTAGTAGGACAAGCCATGGCAGTTAATCAATGCATAGTATAAAACAAAGTCCCCTACCGCGTCTATCTGTCTGTCTGTTCGCGATAAACTCAAAAACTACTGAATGGATTTTCTTGCGGTTTTCTCCAGTAGATAAAGTGATTGAGGAACGTTTTGGTATATAATTTGTCAAGGCTTTGTAAATTGGTTGAAATATAACGACAATTGTTGGAAATGTTGGAAAAATTCAAGTCGCTCGGGAATTTTGTCGAAAACGCTGCCTATAATCCCTTTAAGATATAACAAAACAATTAAGATAATAAATGACGCACACGAAGTTGCGGGTATCACCTAGTGTTAGTTAGATAATGTATAAATTGATGGCTCCGGGAAGTTGACCCCGCAAGAATTTCATAATTCGTAGAGGGTATTGATTGCCCATCTTTGTCCATTTTTATTATCAGGGCGGGATAACGTGCGGCGGGCCTGCTAGTTTTTAATAAAATAATTAAAAACGAACCCGGCATAAGTGTGACCAGACCCTCAGTCTGAACTTGGCACGAATACAATACATAGTAGACTGGTATGCCCCGCCCCCGCATTGTCGTTTGTTTTTCTTTCTTATTATCACAATACTTTTGATTTGTGTAAGATTTTGTATTCATTCTCGTAGGTGGCTTACGTTTGTGATTAAAAATATGTTGCTAACGTGATCATTTCTCTAATAGAAGCTTCGTGGAACACTGAATAAAACACTATACTTTGCACATAAATATATAACGTATCTTAAATACTAAAGAACATTGCAATTCTAAGTTATGCTTATAAGGTATATATTAATAGGATATACAATAGAAGTTGCATTTAAGCCGTTTGCAATGATGTTTTTCAGAGAAGTAGCATGATACCTGAAGATAGACATAAGTTACTTTTAATTTATTATCCCATCGAGTTTCTTAACACAATTAATCCTGCTGGTCTCCCGTATCATAAACTTAGATTGCGTGTAGGCACACCTGTGATGTTACTTAGAAATTTAAATCCACCTAAATTGCATAATAGCACCAGAATGCAAGTGAAGGCTTTACGTAATGAAATCATAGAAGAAATAATATTAACAGGACCTGTCCAAAGTGAATCAGTTTATATTTCACGCTTTCCTATAATCCCCAATGATCTTCCTTTCCAATTCAAATTACTACAGTTTCCTTTAAAGGTTTGGTTTGCCATGATCATAAATAAATCCTAGGGCTAAACTCTTAAATTTACAGGGCATTTACTTAAGGCACGACTTAAGGTTGTCCACAAATATGTCCACAGACGATCTACTGTAGGCTTAATATAACTACCTCAATATCGCAATACGGGTAAAAGCTAGTATATCATAAATATAACAGTATGTTTATTTGAATTCTTATGCTTAGATATCTGAACAAGCCTCTAGCAAAGTATCTCTAAAGAACAAAATAACATCAGACATCGTTAGTTAAGAGCTTCAGAGCGACAAATTCAAATTTTGTTTCAGTCATCGCTCACTCGTTTGTATAGATTTACTCGTAAGAATATTTAGATATTATTTATGCATTTACAAATTTGTCATCTATTGCTATGCAGTTTTATACAACTGCTATAAAATTTGATTTTTTTTTAAACAATAAATTATTATTTTTAATTTCATAGGAGGCAAACGAACATGCGGGTCACCTGATGTTAAGTTATCACCGCCGTCCATAGACACTAGCAACACCAGCGGAGTCGCAAGTGCGTTGCCAGCCTGTGGTTGGGAGGGAACGGGTGGTGGAGTGGGGAAGGAGAGTGGGAAGGGGTGGGGAGAGGGAAGAGAAGGTGGGCCTCCGGCGCTCTCACTGACCAAACGAAACGCAACAATGCAAGTACTGTTACTTCACGCCGGTTTTCTGTGAGAGGGTGGTACTACTCCAGGCGAGCCGACCTACCCATGCTGAAACCAGTATTAGCTTCAGTGTGGCTCTACCACCATGAGATAATAGACCAATACATGAGATAATACCAATAAGAAAATATTTAATGAAGCGGGCGGACAACAGTTATTGTAAATACGTATTAAAAATTCTCTGCGGTTTTTCCATTTGGATTTACTAAGAAAAATCGTTCCTACCCCCGCAGTGAATGATATTTAATTGTTCTAAAGTGCGTTTCGCGAACGATGGCTTTACCGACGAATGTAAATCGCGTAATAAAATTGAATCGAAAATATTTACTCTGTTTCAAAGTTTAAAATGTTTAGTAACTGACACTAGCCTCAGCCCGTGACACTACCTTTGAATCAATTGTTTTGGTAAATCAGATTATTGTTACTTTTAATGACAAATACGTAACACACGCCACCAAACACATAATTAACGAAAAGTAATACACAGTATTAATATGTGTTGTGTATTTTATAATAATAATATGTGTATTTTCGGTTGGACGACCTATGTCCTTATGAAACAGCTATAAAAAACAATTGTCATAATCAAGAGAACACCACTCATTTTTAATGTTGGTGGTTGGTGGAAAGGAGGTTACTATGTTCGGTTGTATGTATTTTTTTATGTATGTTAATCGATATTATCATCAATTGTCGATATTAATGATGTTTTTAATTGGTTATACTCAGAGGTGGTCCCATATAAAATATTTAACCCCTAAGGGGGTGAAATATCGTTTATTTGATTTTCACCCACTTCGTCACTACTTATTTTCGTGAAATTGGAACCGAGGAGTTCAATAATTTTACTATACCCATTAGAAACCAGATATATTTATGGACATTATGGATATATATTTTTTTTAAATAAAAGAAAATACAAAAAAAATAAACAGACTTCGATGTTAAAAACCAATAAGACAGGATTAAAAAGCGAAAAATCACTAAATAGTTAAATTAAATAAAAATATTGATATTTGCTATAATAATATATTTGAAGTTGACGCCAACCTACATTTCAAATTTGTTGCGGGTAACAAAATATGTATACTATACAGATATACATCATGGGACACGAGAATGGACCCCAACTTTGTATGTAGATTATATGAATGTAAGTTGGCATTGACTTCAAATATATTATTACGTAGCGCAAATATCAATATTTTTTATTTAATTTAGTTATTTTAATAATTAGGTTATTTTTCGCTTTTTAGTGCTTTATTGGTGTTTTATATCGAAGTCGGTTTATATTTTTTTCGTAATTTTTTTATATCTAATGTTATACAATAGGCGAAAATAAAATTAAAAACAAAACAAGCAATACAAAAAGACAATGAAAGAGATAAAACAATTTTGTTTAAAAGATTTTATAAATAGCATAATAATGATTTTCATATAATCAATACGTTGACAATCAGCCTGTATTAAACCTTTCAAGTGTTTAGAGTAAATATACAAAAAAAAAATGAGCATAATGGAAAAATAATTAATCTAAAGACATTTTAAACCCTACGAGTTTCACATTTCAGTTTATTTTTATATAAAATTTCATATACAGTAAAATATAGTTCTGATTTTTACTACTAGAATAATTCTTGAAAAGCACAACATCCGTATAGTTTAGATAAAATATTTTGCGTCTGGCACCATCTCCTGTCACCATAATAACAGTGAATAACGCGTACAACAATTCTCTTACGACACGCGTGGGTAGGCAGAGATAAAACGTGCAACTACCAAAGAGAACAATTAACACATCGTATTAATCAGTCAGACTACGCTTAATAGATCCGTGTTAACTTCTAACAAAAATGATTGATCCAGTATTTCTTTTTTTTATGTCATTGGTGGCAAACGAACAGGTGGGTCACCTGATGTTAAGTGATCACCACCGTCCATGGACACTAACAACACCAGAGGAGTGGCAAGTGCGTTGTCACCCTTTAGAGAAAAGGGTTAGGGTGGGAGAGGGAGAGGAGAGGGGAAGGGAGATGGGCCTCCGGCGCTCTCACTGACCGAACGAAACGCAACAATGCAAGCACTGTTACTTCACGTCGGTTTTCTATGAGAGGGTGGTACTACTCCGGACGAGCCGACCCATTCATGCTGAAACCATAATAATTTCAGCGTGGCTCTAACACCATTAGAAGGTTCTTCCTCCTTTTGAAGTAAAACTACTTTAGGCGCGCCTAGGATGTAACTGGACGACAATGCAACGGAAGTCGGTTACGGCAATATGGCGTCACGTTTCTGTACTTAATTAATTGTAATTAATTATTAAACATAACCAAAACTTCTATTAAATCATAATTAATTTAATTCATTACTTATCATAGTAATCTGTTCGTACGTTTCTATATTTTATTTACTTTATAACAAAGAGTTGCTAATAATATTTCCTGTGTTATTTAATTATTTAAGTACCTAATTAGCTGATAGATGGCACTACAGATAATGAAGCTTTGATTTAATTTTTTACTTACTTACATTGCAACCAGATGGCAGCACGGTAGCGCGCCCATATATACATAATTAATTCTTTTGCATGATTTTTATTATTATTCAAATTTAATTTTTTTCAATAATTAATTTTTGCAACAATTTTTGATTGATTTCTTTATAAACTATTTATTGACAAAATCAAAAATATTTAAAATGTTTACTTCAATCGCGTGTAACGGTTACACGCACTATTTTTTTGGTTTTCTTTTTAACACCAATTTTAAATATCGATTTCCTAAAACACTTATTCATAAAACTTACAAGAAAAATACTTCTAATTACAATCCGATTGTACGTACGACTCGTTTGTACAATAAGCTCGCATCTAAGCACATCTCATCACACATATTCGACTATCGAGCTTCCAAATTCAAACGGACAATTAAACACATTTTATTAATTTATACACATTTTATAGACTATTTAAACAACATTCAATAAATAACATTTCACTATTTTTAATTATATTCGCCATCTTGTTTTCTTTTCCGTACGTTCATTTTAGTTTTAATAGATGAATTCATTTTCACATTTTCATTTATTTTAATTCAATATAATTTATTCAATTTTTTTCAAATATTTGTCAATATTTAATGTTATATAATTTAATTTTTGAATATTATGAATACTGTAAGTTATATCGATGTGATAGAGTGTTGTAGGGATTCAGTCTGATATGCTCCTTCTTATAACTGTTATTATACTATTCATCGGACTATTGACTGTTGCGTTATCCACAATTATAAATAAATAAATAAAGAATTTTACAATTTCAATATATTCCACTATTACCAAGCACTATTACCGTTTTACGTACAATTTTAATCTTTGGTTAGTAATTGTATCCCACTAAGTCATGGGAATACTCTTTGTTGCATTCATTATTTCCTTACGCAATATTAACGATTCTGTTAGATTTGATCTTTGAAAAATGTTAAAAAATTCAAGCGGACTGGCGTGGTCATTATGCCCATACCGGGAAGAGACCTACAGTGGGTCTATTCCAGGCGCATGATAATGCCCACCATACCATTTACTGGTCATACATAATGTATTAGAAAACCAACGTTTCAATTTAGTCCTTACAGATAATTATACATGACTATAAGTTGCAGTACCGCTTGCGTTTACGCGTCTTTCCCGTTACATACATCAAAATGAATAATATTCCTAATTCCAGCAAAATAACTGTTTGTCAGTTTGTTACAACTTTATCGTTACTATATAAATCAGAATAAACGTAAAAATCTAGACAGATATCTGTGGTGCGGTGCGCGGCGGCCTACCGCGTCTCACTGATTTACGCGTATTTACCCGTTGCGGCGGCCGGTAAAAGAATTTAATACGCCGTGAGTCATTTGCGCACTGGGATTCATCTTATATAACGTTACTATGGATTGTATTGTTCGTTACAGTGTGTGGTCATTATCAGCGAGTTTAAAAAAATAATTTAATGTTGGAAAGTATTTTTTACAAGATTCTGCCCGCAACTTCGTCCACATGTAGTTACCAGTTATTGGTTATTGGTCTTAGCGTGATTATATATATATAGACTATAGCTTAGAGCCTTCCTCGATAAATGAGCTATCTAACACTGAAAGATTTTTTTAAATCGAACCAATACTTTCTCATATTAGCGCGATCAAGCAAACAAACTCTTTGGCTTTATAATATTAGTATAGAATTTTTACATAAAAACCATATTTTTGGCTGAGATATTAAACTTAGATATAGTGAACTTTCTTATAAAGCTAAAAGTAATGAATATTTTTGCTATACATTTTAATTCTTTGTGTTAAGCCGTTTTAGGAGCGCATGCCATATTATAGAATTTTTACCGTTTTAGCATTTAAATTATTTTTATATATTTACAAAATAAGAAGATTACTATAACACTCAGGTATGATATATAATCGATATAAAAGAAGTCACAATATCAGAAGCTGTATATAAAGTTGAGCTCTCCAAAAATATAAGTGTTTCAATGCAAATAATACATTTTTATATAAATAAACTTCTGAAAATCAAACGAGATATGTCTTTGGCACTGCCCGACAGATAGCTCGGTATGAGCACGCGCCGAACTTTAAATAAATAGTAATGATTTTTAAATTGTTTTCTTGTAGCGGATATGTAAAGTAAATAGCTTACAACGATTTTTATATGATGATAAAACCAATGGAATAATTGTGTGATGAAGTTTGTTTCAGGCTTCAACATTTACTGAACGGTTTCCTTAGAGTTCATATTTATTTATTAATCTGAGTTAAATCCTATAACGATATACATGAACATTATATATATATATATATATATACTTTACAGCAAAGGAGGCTGTTGATGGCGATACGAACTGGCACGTGATTCTTTTAAAACGTCTTCAGAATGGATCGTTGAAGCTATTGTAGGTGGTAGAGCTACGCTGAAGCTATTAATGGTTTCAGCATGAATGGGTCGGCTCGTCCGGGGTAGTACCACCCTCTCCTAGGAAACCGACGTGAAGTAACAGTGCTTGTATTGTTGCGTTGCGTTCGGTCAGTGAGAGCGCCGGAGGCCCACCTCCCCGCCCCTTCCCCATTCCCTTACTCCCCCTCTCCCCCAAGACAGGTTAATAACGCACTTGCGACTCCCCTGGTGTTGCAAGTGTCTATGGACGGTGGTGATCACTTAACATCAGTCCGTCTGCCTTCTATGATATAAAAAAAAGTCTTGGTCAGATAAAGTTGCAATGACCACTTCACATCAGAGAAATCATATTCCCGTCTGCTATTTTATTATAATGAAACTAAAAAATATATCATTAGATGATTTATTAAAAATCCTAATGAATTATTAACGCTTGAAGAATCTTTATATACATAACTCTACTGTCCGTGCGTATGTGCCTGAACTCTTCCTAAACGGCCGGACTGATTTTAATGATTTTTTTTTGTGTGCGTTCAGCTGGATTCAAGAGTGGTTCGGATTCACAATTGGATCCTGCAGGTGACGCTGCGGTCTGATCCTAAGATTTTTGTATCACATCACAACGTCCGCCGGGCCCGCTAGTATTCTTATAATTCTTAAAAATGAAAAAGATTTCGTACCGTTTTTAGTCGCACTAACAACCCGTGGACAGGTGTTATGGATAACAAAGTATGTTTTATTAGAAAACATTTGCCTAGTATTTAAGTATTATATTAGTATATATCAAAACAACACTTAAAAATTAAAAATAACGTATCATCGTTATAATATAACGGTGACAAGTTAGTTAAATAAAAACCAGTATTTTGTGTAGTTATTCAAAAGATTACACAACGAATATTGTCAAAATAATATCTAAATACCCCAAAAGAAATTATTGAAGTACCAGAAACGCATAAACTCTCATAGAATAATTTTCCTATAAAGTTTGCTACGCCGTAGCCGGTTACATTTATGTGTGCTACATACCCATATTCGGGCATTCCTATAAAAGTCGTAGCGTGCTACGAAACGTCTACGATAATACTACATACAATATGTTCCTGGAAAATATCCCACTATCCATCCATCCAAATAATAAGAATGTAAATCTAAGGTGTAACTTTTTAGATTTTTGTGAAAAATATCATTAGAGGTGTCTAGGAATAAGTTAAAAATACATTTCAACCATTTTTAGTAATGTCTCTCTGTCGGTTTGTTTGGACACGCATCACTGCTAGAGTACTACGTTAATTTATTGATTACCGTATTTTTGTATTAAATTTCACGCAGACATAGTCGCGGGCCCGGCTAGTTAAAGAATATTTTGGCGATATTTAAGACTAACCTTTATCTTTTTCGGCGTCCTTAGCACGGCTTTGGTCAAAGAAACCCGTTGTCAGCGCTTTCCTTTTCATGAGGTACGTCCGCCTTTTCGGCTTTGTGACTGTCGTCACCGCATTTTCTGCAAAATAAATATATGTACATCAGAATTATGTACCGACCATACCGTAACTTCGTACCGCCTCAGAATCGATAAAATTTGTGTTAACTTATTAGCTGAATTCAATTCAATTTTTTGATTATTAAAATGGATACTGAAGTTGGATTACGTTCAATAAATGTAGAAAATTCAATGTAATTCACGCGGCGGGAACGTATTTGATTTATCAAAGCGAATTGAAAACGATCGCGTAGTATTGTTGCACTGCTCTCTCTTAAACTAGTTGCTACATGTGTTGTCTCAGGTCGATTCCCTGTGACCAATCTTGTGATATACGTACAAAATAAAACGCATCGCAATCCGTTGTGGAGATATAAAATATGTATGTATGTATGTATGAGAAAAGGAATTTTCGTCATAATTTTTTTTTCATGAATTTCTCTGTTAATTTTATAGTTATTCTGCTATTCAGTATATTCGGTATGTATATTCGGTAGAGACAATTCAGTCATTCTTAAGTTATAAATAGTGTAACTAAATCGACTTTACTTTATATATATACTAGCGGTCTCTGCGGGCGTTGTCCTCCTTTTATAATGTAAACAAATCCTAACATCCAACCGCAGCGCCACCTACCGGATCCAATTATGAATCGAAGCCATTTTCGGATCCACTGGAACACGCATACAAAATTTCATCAAAATCGGTCCAGCCGTTTAGGAGGAGTTCAGTGACATACAGAAGAAATTTATATACAAAGAAGATTAGATTTTGATAGTGCACTCGTATAAACATGAGCTACATGAATCACTCCAGGTAGTCAGTGGTTGGCTACGTTCGGTCACGTGTAAGAAGCAACATAAAGACCTTGAATCGTTTTACGCGTAAATAGTGAATGAAAAACAAGCAACGATTACCTTTCAGAATATGACTCCGGGACGTAAAAGTGAAAATATTCCACTGTAAGTGACCGTGTTGACAAAAAACAAGGGAGTTGTACGTAACAGAGATATTTGAAACTTGTTTTGATTGCAAATATAGTCTTTTAAATAGAAAACTATCGTGACTTTGAATTCGCAATATTATTGTGGACGATGCTTTGCACTTCCACCTGAAATTGATTTGCCGCTTCCACGTCTTACTGTAACGAAACCCCGTTTGGTTTTTTTTATGAGCTGTATCTGAAAATAGTATTAGATAGAGAGCGAAGTATTAGTAACAAAAATTATTTAAAATGCGGTCCTTAGTTTATGGTTGGACCAGACGGTGGTTAACACTATTAGTATGTAACTATAAAATATATTTCGTTTTTGTTTTTAATTACTTTTGCTGTTTTAGTTATTTATATTTCGTTCTCTCTCTCTATTACTAGTTTTAGATTACCTTTTTCAGGTTCAGATCGTATAAATAAAATTAAACGTTTTTTGTTTCAGTGAGACATAATAGTGGTAAATCAATTTCAGGTGGTAGAGCAAAGTAACGTCCACTATAATTTTCAATAATAAATTCCCGAAAAATAACGCCTTCTTCAATCAAATATGATTTCGCAATATAAAGCGGTAATACAGTTTTACCTGTAACGAACTGTTTTTCAGCCTCTGGATTTTCTCATATTCTTTTAAAGAAACCCATTTGAGAGGTAATGTAAATATTAACCCGTGCCTGATCGTAATGTAGCCGTGCAAATATCACACGGTTCTGTTACGTAGTACAATGAATTCAAATAATAAATCGTCATTCAGTATGTCGACGTTAAGGACGGTATTATAAAGGTATGACGTCCTCTTGTCATTTAATCGATAAGTTACTCAAGACCAATCAAGTATTAATAATAAAAGAGTCTACACTAAACAGTAGATACAGTAATACATTATCTTTAGAGGTGTGAATGATGTGAATGTTGCCTAGGATGCCACATTACGAATCTGTCTTAGCTAAACTAGCTAACCCATACATTAGTGAGTTATACAATTGTGCTTGCATAACTCAGTAACATTTATAAGGAGCTTTCCACGTCAACTTGGACAGTTTGAAATGTTTTTTCTTATGTCCTTAATCTTGTAATATGTTTGGTACCCTACAAAATAGCCCTCCTGATAAATTTTGACCTTTTTATTACTGTACAGTAAGGTTACATTTTTTTAAAAACTCGATTTGAGTTTCAAATTCATATATAATAAAAATCTAAATATCTTTGATTTAATTCTCTCTATAAATCCCATGTAAAAATAAAAAAATCTAAAAAACAAGATTACATTTGGATTATATTAGCAAAATGTCCAAAAAATTAAAACCATCTTTTCAACGAGTAATAAAAAAATGTTAAAATTTGCCAGGAGGGGTACTAAAACGTATCACAAAATTGAGAAATAAAAAAATATTGAAACCGTCCACTTTGGCGTGGAATATCCCATATGTATTTTCGAATGTGACTGTTTCTGAACGGCAGAACTCTATCAATTTATTTATATTGAAGATATACGCTCAAAATATCCGAGTTAAAGATTTGACAACATCAATGGCTGCGACATCCACAAAGCTAGTTTAGTAACACATCAAATTAACATTTTCAAACACATATAAATTATGAGATACGAGAAGCGACAGGAGGAGCATAAATTATTTTATTTTACAACAACATTTAACAACTCACTCGCTCATTTTCGTATGTTACAGTTTAAATCGAGGTGGCGGTGACCGTTCGTTATTTTTGTGGGCCGATTCCCAGTATCTAAGAACGGTAACGGAAAACGACAACTTTTTATCCAATTAAAACCTTTGAATACAAGATCGACACAAAAAAATATATTTGTAGAAACCTCGTATTGTAATGAAAACAAAAATGTGTGGTTTTATGAAACCACGATGCAAGTGAAACTTTTTTGGGTCTTAGATTTTTAACTGAAAATATTCGAAAAAATGTTCGTTTTCTAAAAGTTTATTTACTGCAGCGTTACTTAATTATTGCTTACAGTAAAATGAATAGCATAAAATCTTCTGTAAAAAAAAAAAGTTATATCGAACTTCCATTTTTTATATACATACTACTACCTACTGCTCGCGGCTTCGCTCGAGTTAATTTAGATTTAAACTTTCCCGTGGGAATCATACATTTTTTATCGATAAAATGTACCTTATGTTGGATTAAATACTCAAATGTCAAACAAGGACGCATTTTTAATTATTTCTTGTTGTTTTAGTTTTTCCGGTGTATCTTTTCCAGGTACTACACCTCAGGCAAATAAAGTCAAACGATTTTTGTTGCAGTGAGACGTAGTAGCGGCCAATCAATTCCAGGCGGAAGTGCAAAGTTACGTCCACTATAATAATTAATGTACCCTATACCCTTTTCTGTACCCCTGACAACGTATATACAGAATTACGCGATAATCGATTGAATATTTAAACCGTGAAGAAGTAACAGACAAATAAACACACTCCGGCGCTCTCCTGGCCGAGTGAAACGCAACAATGCAAGCACTGTTACTTCACGTCGGTTTTCTGTGAGAAGATGATACTACCCCGGGCGAGCCGACCCATTCATGTTGAAACCAGTAACACCATTATATTGTGAACGCAGTAGTTTAACAGTGATGCGTGTTCAAACAAACAGACAGACAGACATTTAAAAAAATGATTGAAATGTATTTTATTACTTATTCCAGAACATCTGCGACAATTTTTATAACAAAAATCTAAAAAGTCCAGATACGTTAGATTTAGATTCTTATTATATGTTATGTATATGTATGGATAAAGGTTACTACAAAGTTATATAACTTATAAGCTGTGAGTGTTGAATAAACTAATGACTTAAAGCGTAATATATCATTGTCAAATCTCATTATTCCTGCGTTTAAATCAGCGTACTCTGTGTGTGGTTTGCCAACAGTGTTAATAAACTAATTGGTCCACAGAAAACTATTAATCAGAATGTTGTTGTAATTTACATCATACTAAATAATTGTGAAGGAATGGAACAGGTTCTTGTGAACGAGTTGTCAGATTGAATAATGACAATTCTCTGGTGGTTAACCCATGCTTATAGCGGAACGGTTGGATTAAGAACACTGTTTGCAAAATACGTAAGTAGCTATGAAGGTCGAGTGACTAGATCAGTGGAAAGTCAATTTAATGTCCACGAGTTTCAACCCCGCAATGCACCAACTTATATTTTGGAACTTGACTAAATTTTGTTAAGATATGGCAATATAATATTGTAAGTTATTGTTAGATAAATGGTAACACTGCCTTCCTGTTTTAATATCTGAAGTTTTAGCGGGGTTCATATTTTATTAATAATCTTGTGATATTTAACTTTATACTTTCTAATGTTTACGGTGCTTCACGTAATATAGTTCGGTTATCGTGCAAAAGTGATGTGTATGGGAATTAATACTATAGAGCGAGAATTCTTAGATGCTACAAAAAGTCCGTGGAAAGTTCTAACAAGGTGGCCACCATCTTGCCAGGTGTATAACCTCAACGGAGCTTGAGGTTATTCATTGGTTACTTGATCGGACATTGGGGTTTACTAGTTGGTACAGTCCAATTCATTTTATCCACTACTTCGGCGGGTGATGACTGTAAATCATGCTAAATTTCCTCAACTAACCCATCCACCAAAAACATATGTAACTATCTATATTTGTAATAATATGTAGCATGAAAAGATAAACCATATCGATCATTTTTGGCCGGTTCATCTCGGACGTTTGTCCGAACCGGTGGTGGTAGTTTTGATGTTCGTAAGCGCCTTCACAGGGCGTAAACTGAATATGAAAGGACTGTGAGTGTGTATTGCGTATTCCACTATTCTTAAAAATACGGCCTCCACGATTTCGACTTTTTTTTTTGAACTGGCTACGCTATTGACCTAGCAAGGTCTTAACAGCTTCACTGGACTAAACGATTTCGCCGCTGGATCATAAAAATAAATATAATACTCACATAAATCTGATTATTATAAAACCGGATGCATCGATTAAACAATGATGTTTACAAAATATTGCGTCAGTTTCCGAGAATTTATAATCTACGGGTAATTTTTAAAAACAAATTGTTAAGTTTTTAGTTTGAGTCGCACGAAAAAAATTAAACATATAAAATAGTGTATTTTATTAGCCATTCTGTAACGGACCATTTCCTGTGCAGAAAGCGATGCTTGTCGCTAATTCCGTGCGACATTAGGGTTGCCATCCGTTCCGTGAAAGTTGAGACTCCTTAGGTGTACAATCCTGGATGTGTGAGATGTGCTTTATATTATTATACGTGGGTCGTAAATAGTCTTGTCATATGTGATTTATATTTTTTTGGGTTACTTTATTGTATACTAGCCTTTGCTCACAGATTCGCTCGCGATAGTGTAGTTTTGATATATCCCAACAGTAATATTTTTCTAGATAATAGTTTTTTTTGCAACCAATCTTCCAGATTACTACTGCTATTGTCTATTAGGTAGTATTATTATTAAATGTTATGTGATTTTTTCAATGTTTGAAGAAGACGGTGGCTCCCTTGTTAAAACTTACCAGTGAATTTTTGTGGCATCTCAGAATTCATGCTCCATGGAATTATTTTCCATTCACTTCACTTATGTACAATAATCGAACTATATTACGTAAAACATCACCAATTTTACAGAATCTGTCCTCTTTTGTACCCCTGACATAATATATGTAAAATACGTGGTTATCCGTTCAGTAGTTGACGCTCAAAATTGTGATATACTAAGAAACTCGAATTCGCGTTTATAATATTACTAATTGAAGGTGGTAGAGCCACGCTAAAGCTATTACTGGTTTTATCATGAATGGGTCGCCCGGGGTAGTACCACCCGACTCACAGAAAACCGACGTAAAGTAACAATGATTGCATTGTTACTTTTCGCTCGGTCAGTGAGAGCGCCGGAGGTCCACCTTCTTTCTCCTCCTTACTCCCCCCCACTCGTTCCCCTCCCCCAACACAGGTTGGCAACCCACTTGCGACTCCCCTGGTGTTACTAGTGTCTATGGACGGTGGTGATCACTTAAAATCAGGTGACCCACCAGTTCGTTTGCCTCCTATGATATAAAAAAAAATTTTATTATTTTGACTTCGAGTATTTTTTCTGATGATTTTCATACGTTTTTGAAACTCACTAATAATGTTACCGAGTTTTGTACAAGACGCAAAGCTGTGGTCGAAAAATAGCAACCCTGTTCTGCAATACTGGCTTAACACTACAGAGTTTTAGGAATTTCTAATTATATGTTTTAATTTTTAAATTATAATTACATGCTACGGGTGAGACATAAAATATATCTACACATATAAATAATTGAACACAAAAAAAATGAGATTCTGCGTTTTTAACAGACTTTCTTAATGTTATTTGTTCAGTTTTGGACAGTTTTTTCATTTCCTTCATGGAGTAAAAGTTTTTATTTAGAAGTCTTTATATATCATTTAAGCTCGCTATGTCTACAAGCTTAAATATATGTACAGCCTCGGGCAAGACAAAAATGTTAATATTGAAATTTGCATGGTAATAGGGCTTTTTATAAATCCGCCTCGCTCTAGCTACTTTTTTTTTAAATGAGGATATCTCTACGCGTTCACACTCTAACCGAGCTACTGAGGGTGGGGTATGTCCGACTTGCATGACCCCATGCAAACCTCATGGTGCCTCCTTGCACCTATTTGGCCGGGGAGCAGGAACTTTCTACGGCACTGCGTCTGCGAGCCGAGCCTGAGGGGATGGGTCGGGGGACCCATCTCTTCATTACACAGGTGAGGCTGACGAGGGGAGACGACTGGTTGTGCACCCGCACCCTCCGTACGGGCCTAATCACCACGCCGGCCCACGACGTATTGGCGATTTCAAACTCCGAGTAATCCACAATTCTATGTTTCACCACATACAGTGATATTACAAGTACATTTCTCAGGTTCATGTTACCTCACGAATTTTTTCCATCACCGTCAGCCGATACTATTACCAATTTAAATTAGTAAATGTAAGCGAATTCCGAAAAATCGTTCAGACATACCGGGGTTCGGATACTGTGGACATCGGATTGGTATTCCGCTGGGCAAACTATTAGACCACCACGACCAATAAATCCATACAATAAAAAAAAATGTCCAGGCAGGACTGCCAACAGAAGTGAAAACTCAAAACAATGGAATAACTGTGCCCTCTTTCGAATTTTAAAATGAATTATGGTCAGAATTATTTAAATTTCAGTATTTGTATATTGAAATAATTATCATTTATCTGGTATTCAAATCTATTAGCACTCCGAACAATATTTATGTATAGTTTACGAATTAATCGAACATATGATGTGTTGCACAATCACAATACAAAATGATGAATTAGATGTACACAGGCCGCTATACTACACATAGCTAGTCTGATGCAAGCCGCGCAAGCGTAATGATGTTGGTCACGCTTACTAGCATGTCATGACGCGAAATCATAATTTTGTCTCCTGCCAAAAATATACCGCTCATTCCGCGTGAAGAAGTTTTCACTTCAAAAAATTTGTTTCCATTGAACAGCACAACCATTAGATACTATTACGGGCACTACGACAATCATGACCACCGGCTTTCGATTAATAAATCACATGAAGCGATCAAAGGAGACTTCAGAAATATTTAATACAAGTCGAAATATAAACGGACAGACATTATATATACGTGCATTCATTTTATATAGATTTAAATGTGATTCACAGCTCGCGACTTCCGCGGATGATTCACGCTCGGGCTTCGGTTCGCAGTTGACATTTAGCAAACTCGTGACAAAAATAGGATTAATAAATTTTTTTCAGTACAAGTTATTTCGTAATTGAAATATGTATAACTGTACTGTATGCGTTAATGTAGGCTTCTCTTAGACCTCGGAAAACAGTAATCATTTTCTACATGACATGAACCCTTTTTTGTACCCTAGACAACGTGACAATGCATGAAAGCGTAATAATCAAATAAACAAAAAAAAACTCACGTTCCTATTCACATTAGTTAGGATTTGTTCTGCTATAAAAAACTAAAAAATTGAAAAAATCCACTTAATTCAATATTTAAACCAGTTGCGGCTTTCCAGCGAATAACTGAAAAGCCGCATTTTTACTGATAATTTTATTTCCAAAATGTAGTTATCAGCGGATTTATTTACCATACTATTGATGAAGCGATTTGTATTGATAACTTACTAGATTTTGCAATAAAATAAATATTGCAGGTATCTTAGAATAAATAATAAAATACATTTCAATCATTTTTAGAAATTTCTATCCGTCTGCCGCCTGCCTGTCCTTGTGTATGAACACACTTCAATGCTAAAATACTGCGTTCCTGATAAAACCTCACAAAGAAAATATATATATATATCCTCAGCTTACATTTAGTCTTGGTTTCATTCAAATCTGTTACTCTATCAAAAGTTATTGTAACTTTAATGACGACGCGACTTAAGTACGAGAGAAAAGTAGATAAGTCAATGGACTTAATATATTCAGAAGATTTTATTAGCCACTATTTTTTACATTAGGTTCCGCGCGGGCGGAATTGCGGGCACTGCTATTTATTAATATATTTCGACTGATCTTCGACGAAAGACTAAATGCAAAAGATGGCATTTTAAATCTTTAATAATTTGTTTGTAGCTTCGTATGTTTCTGGATTTTATAATAAAACTGCACTTCGAAATTTCACACTCCATGTGCTATTTAAACATATACATTATCGTTTGAAAACAAAATCCAAAAATACTTTATTCAAAATATGACCTGTGATGGCAGTTATATACGAGTACGTCAAAATAAGAATATAAAAATATAAAAAAATGACTAATATTTCAGTTTTATGCTGATAATAATAATCTACAAAAATATTCTGAAGCCGACAGTAATTACGACATTTTTATGTGACTGTATGGTCTTTTTTTATGAAAGCAAAATCAAATAGTCTTGCGGTTCATTTGATTTTAAGTAAGCATTACTATTTATATCCTTGACTCCCAAAGTGGTCCAGGGATTCGAAGAGAATCTACGTTGGCGTGACAAAAAAAATAGGGGTTCTCAATTAGTATGCGGGGGTCGAAGAAAAAATTTCTGCTTTCGATATTGAAGAACTAAAATGTTGGCTGGACATCACCCAGTCAATGTAGGCAGATAATATTTAAAGAAGCTCAGCGACTATTACTTGTAAAACCTTGCATACTCCATATTCAGTACAACATGTGGACGCTTGCAAAGCACTGCCGCCGCCGCCGCCGGCCGCAACGCTTGTTCAGACGTGCAAAGGGAAATAATTAATTAGCCAATCAATTCTCACTTTTTTTTTTCGAAAACTATTGATTTGTGGTTGAACTCAGCCGCAACGCCAATTTTCATAGTTAGATCTAATCTTCACATTTTTTGTCGAGTTATGGGAATATCGCAGAAAAGTAGATGCTGGGGTCCACCGTAGCCAGCTAAATTTTAAGAGTGGTCCATCAGAAAAAAAGAGCTGGGAACTTCTGATCCATATTAAGCCTCACACAGAACCGTCATTTTGAGGTTATAAACTATACTCTATATTCTGATATATAAGCTATATGATTGTAAAGTGTTATTAAAATCCGTTCAGTAGTTCGTAGTCCGGTGAAGCTGTTAAGACCTTGGTAGGTCAATAGCGTAGTCAGTTCGAAAAAAAAATCCGTTCAGTAGCTTTTCTCGTTTTTGATGTTAAAAAATTATTTTTAATTAAGACAAACGCTCAACGAACACACACTTTTCTGTACCCTCTGAATTAATCGATCAGTCCTTGACAATAAACATGGGCCATATACAACATCACAGTAATTTAATCTAGAAAGAACTAATCTTTCAACAGGACTTCGATCGAGTGTGGCACAATGCGCTCCTCACGAAGCTGATTTCGTATGGACTCCCCGAGAAACTATGCAATTCGGATCTTAGGTCTGTGAGTGCTGGTGTCCCGCAAGGCTGTGTTCTATCTCCCACCCTATTTCTCCTGCATATCAATGATTTGTTGCAAATCAGTAACATTCATTGCTATGCAGATGACAGTACTGTGGATTCTTTTTATACCAGTCGTGCAGGTGTTTCTCGAGAACGCGTTTATGAGAGCCGTAATAGACTTGTATATGAGATAGAGACGTCTCTCGAGTGTGTCTCAGATTGGAGAAAACAAAATATGGTCGAGTTCAACCCTACTAAAACGCAAGTCTGTATCTTCACCGCAAAAAAGACCCTCTTTGACGCAGTTCCTATCTTTCAGGG